>VDFB02204168.1:0-13078 GCA_007258455.2 Sequoia sempervirens | reverse complement strand
ATAGATATTTTGATTTAGCCAGTGCTCATTTTCAAGTCTTTGTCAATGCCTTGCAATCAAACCTAGTGTGTTTCTAAGTTCTCTGATCAGCCCCTAAATCAAGTATACTGAATTTTTTAAAAGAACTAGAATTAAAAAATCTAATTTAATCTAGTCAAAATTTAATCTAAAAGGAATTAGTTAACAAAACTAAAATTAAACTAAATTAATCTAATACTAAACTAAAAATTTAAAACAAAACTAATCTAAATTAATAAAATTAAAAAAATCTAATCTAAATTAAAAAAATTCTAATCTAAATTAATAATTCTAATTTAAATTAATAAAGTTAAAAAATCTAAAGTAAAAAAATCTAATTTAAATTAACAAAGTTAAAGAATCTACTTTAAATTAAAAAAATCTAATTTGAATTTTAGAAACTAAAAAAAGTATCTAATTTAAAAATCTAAATTAAAGTCTAAACCAAACTAACTAAAAATTAAACTAAATTAAGATTAAAAACTAAATTAAAATTAAAACTAAACTAAATTAAAAACTAAAAATTAAAAACTAAATTAAAACATGTATAAAAATCTTCAAATTTTATTTCTGAAAAATCTGTTTATAATGAGTAGATAAAAACAGAAACCCAGAAATTTTTTGAAGCAAAAAATAAAACCCAGAAATCGTTTTTTAATCCAGCAAGTAGAAGATGAAAAAAATATTTTTTTTAAATCTTTAGCCAGCTGAAAAAAAATGACGCGCGACGGTTTTTGTGCAGCTATTTTCTTCAGATCTGTGAAAGAAATCAAAAAACTGAAAGATACCCAGATTGGATTTTGACCCTGGCTACAAAACCCAGAAATCGTTTTTCCTGCAACTGAGTGGAAGCTGGATTAATGAATCAAAACTAAAACGAAATTAAAAACTACACTAAAAAACTAAAAATTAAAAACTAAATTAAAAACTAAAAACTAAATTAAAAACTGAATTAAAAACTAAACTAAAAACTGAATTAAAACTGAATTAAAAACTAAATTAAAAACTAAACTAAATTAAAAACGGTGGGCGCCAAAATGTATAACTGAAAATATGTTATACTTCTGTGAATCCTTGCATGCAAGGGTACTCAATAATGAGTCCTTGCAAATCAATTCACAGCTCTCTATCCGAGAAGAGCAAGGATTGATATTGTGGCCCTCAGATTAACCCTGTTACCCCTGCAAATACAATCTCGGAACGAGAGATTCAAAGAGGAGAAGCAAGAATGCTAATCTCCATGAATCCTGTTCTTGCAATGCAACAATGAAAACTAATCTAAATGGATGTAAATGCAATAAACCAAACTAATTTATTGAAATGAAAATTAATCTACATGCAATGCCATAAATGAATTATTTTGCAAATTAATTTACTATGAAGATTAAGTTAAAATGCAATATTAAACTATATGCTCTAAAAATAAGATGCTTATATAATCAAACTAATGTAATCTCAAATGATAAAATTCAAATTTGTAGCATAAGTCCGATGTAAAAATTCGTGATTCTTGAAATGAGAATGAGAGGGCTCATTTTATAGGCAAAAGTAGAATTGAAGGCAAATTCAGAAGCAATGTGGGATAAATAGAAAAATAGAAACAAATCTTGATTGGAATTCTTTTTTAGTTTATTTCCCTTTTAATTGATTTGTTTCCTTTTTTTCATCACAGGATATTCTTGAGAGGATATTTCATTTATTTTATTTTATTTAATTTAAGATGATAATATCTCTTTAATAAAAAATAAAATAAGATTATGTAATTTAGAAATGATATATAAAATAAAATAAAACAATTAAAAATAGATTTAATTAAATAGCATCATTTTATTTAAGTAATATTAACTTCAATTAAATAACATTATTTTATTTATTAAAATAATTTATTTCTTTTGATTAAATAAAATTAATGAAGCATTCAAACCTTAGGGAAAATTAAAACATTTGAAATAGTTATGAATTGATTAAGAAATTTGATTTGAAAATGTGACAATCATTGATTCAGAAAGTTGATGTTGACAAATTAAATAAATGGGGCCCAAAGTCTAGGTGACCATTTTAGGTTGCATACACCTTGAAATTCTGCAATAAATACTAGAAGTTTCCTATACAAATAAGATCATATTACAATAGAATAAATCTGGTGTTTCTCAAGGCAAGAGATAAATGTGTTGAAATTCAATAAGAGTTCTGTTTGCAAGCATTTTTACATTGAGAAGTTATTCTGTAATTCTGCAATCTTTTGAAAGTTTAGTCTCAGACTGAAATCACCAAACAAATTCCCAAAGTGTCCGAGAAAGATGGACCACTGGGCAGAGCTTCAGAGTCTCAGGTTGTTGATTCTTGTACATTTCATGTTCACTCTGGAACGTGGAATAAGCAGGAGGACGCTAAAATGAGGTTTAAGGAAGGTTTCAGTATCTGTAATGGTACCGAACAATTGTAGTGTCTGCCATTGGTAGAGTTTTTATAGCCTCTCTAGGTTTGCTGTACAAAGTAAATCGAAAATGGAGCAAGGTTTGGATACATGTACGGTCTCTGACACCGTTACCCACTGTCTCCTTTTCCTGAATACTGTAGAGTATCCAGCGTGTTTTTCATTACTTTGGATGTTGTATTGCCCTTTACATGCACCAGATTACTTGACCCACGAAGCCCTTTTTACATATTGTTAGTATTTGTTGAAATGAAAAGCATACAAATATGAATAGACAGCAACAGAGCATGGCCATCACAAACACAATTGTATATTTTCCAATTCAAAAACTGATGATGTATATATAGAAAAAAATCTTTAGATAACATGAGTTTATCCAATAGGCTAAAAAAGACATTCAAATTATACAAAATAAATGCAAATTAAGACAGTATTTTTTTGTAGCACTTCAAATAATCTCAACATTGACTAGACCATAAGTATATCAGTCCTAGTAGGTATAAAAAGAAAGACAATGTTTTACAATGGTCTGTACAATACAGAAGAGGCCAGCCATAATACCACGTGGGCAAGGTTTGAAGTAAACAACAATTGAATCTGACAGAGTACATGTTTCATATCGTATTCAGATCACTTACCTCTTCTTCATAAATAGATTATTGAGTGCAATCTAGAATGCTACTTTCAGAAAACAAACACAATTGAATCTAGAAGTAATCTTGTATATTCTACATGAATTCCAGAAAACTCATGCCAACTAAAATGCACATAACGTACCTGAAACAAAAATTATGAACAAAAATAACATTAACAGTCATTATTGTGATATACACAAGCCTGAAGCAAACACTTGTTAACAAACTTTTTAGAATTTAAAACATGGCAAATGAGCATTTGGTGCGACCTCATAAATGGAACTCATTTAAGTGAAGTTAATGAGCAATTTTTTTTCACCTGAATCACAATGCATTTTTTAAAATATTGCGTGGAATCAGAATAGTGTATTTCAAGGACAAGAATCTTTAGTTAATAGGGTATAAAACAAAGAGCCCATTAGTTTACATGCTTTTTCTTAAAAATTATTCACATTTCAACACAGTAACTACTATAGGAGTGCTAAAAATAATGCAAAATCCATTCATAATAAAAGCCATAGCACCATGACAATCACATAGGTAGATTGGATGAAATAAACTGCACATTCTTAGAGAATCAGATTCTATTTATAGACATACTTATTACAATACGTAAACCAAAAGTAATCATGTCAGGTATCAAGATTAAAAATTAGCTATATAAAAGCAACCCTTAGGAAAGCAATGGGCATGAAAGTAGATCCAGGTTCTTTGTTGGCATTGAAATATACTGCAGCAACAGGAAGGCCAAGGCCATAGTGTGCAGAAAATGCACGGGCGCTGAAATTGTTGTGTTGTTGCAGAGGAATCACCGTCACTATGGGACCTTGCTTCTTATACAGTGCAAACACCTGTGGATGCCTATTGGAGGTCTAGGTCCCATATAGACCAACACCTCTCTGCCTGCAACCATAAATATTCAACTCATTTTTTTTATTTGATAGACATATATGATATATAGTAAATCAGGGATGACTCTAATACAAGGATCCTCATTTAGGAGTGCCAACAAAATGAAATGCAAGGACCTTGATTTGGGTCTGTGCCTCCAAGGATATCAATCAGTAGCCTGCAACGACATTCAAATTAATGTGATCAGACAACTAATTTCTAATTTCTAAATTAAGAATCAATTTTCACAAACCTAATTAAAATACTTAACCAATCCATAATCATATTGGTAGTTTAAAAAGCTATGAAGCAGTTCTCATAGATTCCAAAGCATGGCACACTTTTGACACACGTAGTTCCATCAAAGAACAGATGGCTTTATCTTAACACTCCCAAACTTATGGTTATCTAAAAAAAATATTTTTCTTCAGAAAATTTATTTAGTTCCAAAAAAGTAGACTAGCCTCAAAAATCTGAAGAACCACATACATGGAAATTTCCCTAAAATACTTTGACGCAAATCTCAGTCACACACCAATTTAACCAAAGCATAAACAAAACAATATAATATTGTACCAAAGTGTAGAGACTGTCATCACAGTAACTTCCGACAATTTGAATATTTGGGCTATTAACAGTAATAGAGGGTTTGATCTCACAGCCATTGGTGAGAAGAGCCAATGTAGACCAAAGTGTACCAAAGTGTAGAGACTGTCATCACAGTAACTTCGACAATTTGAACATTTGGGCTATTAACAGTAATAGAGGGTTTGATCTCACAACCATTGGTGAGAAGAGGCTATTATTTTTGAGGATGAATGCCTGCACAGAATAATGCAGGTTATCTTCAATGTAGACCAAGGGCTTCACAACAGATAATGTGAATATACAAGACCTATGTACACAGTGTTATATAACAATCATAATTAGGGAGGCACAGAAACAATGGTTAGAAGAGCGGTATGATAGTAGAAATTGTACACATTTACACAAAGCAAAAAGAACATACGTGTGTATATCAAAACTGTGTAAGAAAAACTCAAAAAAGAAAAAAACACATAACTAATTGGAAAAAAATAATATGTAATTCAAGCACCTTGTGAATGGAGCACTCAGCTCTGAAATTCCAGCAGTTCACCACCACCATCTGCCTGCTACACACGACTGCTGCCACGACCTTACCTTTACACGCTATTTCATCTTTCTTTTGCGATTTGATCTCTGCCGTGCGAGGTGCTTTGTATCACCACACAACCCTGCTCCTCTCTTATTCTTATTTTTCCTTTAATTCTAGCAACACAAAGATGCCCAAAACCTTGCAAAACCAAATAAACCCACATAAGGAATGAATACAGGGTTTTTCCACCACCAGACTTTTAGATTTCCATAGCTTTGAAAACTTTTGGAAAATCTTTGCACTCTTATACACATATTTAAGATGAATAGCAAGGAAGAGCATGGTTTTGAGGGTTTCAACCTGAAAATGTAGGCAAACGAATATCTGAGAATCATGGCTGGGATCTGTAGTTCAAAAAGGTCTCGGAATATCTATTTCAGAGCAGCTGTGATAGTAAGCAGTAGTATTGTCAAAGAAAACAAGTGAATAAAGGCTCTGACCTGTAAGAATTTCACAGATAAGCGTTGCACATTTGTTTCCTGGCCTGAAACAGATAAAGCGTTGCACATTCAAAGCATAGAGAGATAACACCAGAGTAATGGAGATAAATCCCTAAATGTAGAATGACTTAAAAACAGGGACGTTTATGTGTAAAGATGAAGGCGGCAAGAGTAAATGCTAAACGCAGATATTTACATCACCACCCTCTAAACGGAACCATTTATTGCAATTTGTATCCTTTTCAAATGAACGGGATTGGGACCTGGAACGGGGTTCTGGCAAAAATTGATGAACGACTGAGACTTGTTTCATCGTAGTCTTGCATCGTCTCCCACAATCTGCACTGTTCAGGATAAAAATGACTTAAAAAACTTCAGCAAGGGAACGCCTTCGGTGTAATTACGACATTATATCAAAATGGTATTACTGCCATTATAAAAATTGGTATTACTGTGTTAGCTTTTCAAGATATTATTACTCCATAATATCTGTGTTAGTGTAGGAGATTATGGGTTTCCCTAAAGGAGTAGCCATAAAATGTGTGGGTAGGGCATTAGTTTGCTAGCTTTTTCTGCCTAAAGTGAATGTGTTAGTGTAGGAGATTGTTGGTTTATTGAAGGTGGGAATAGGAGATTCTGTGGATGGGGGTATTATTCTATGTTACCGGATTTGCCTATATAGGCCCCGGGTTCGGTTCGGGTCCGGAATTCGGGTCCGGTCTGCCCAAATTCGCCTGTGGGTCCGAAAATGGGCCTGTGGGTTCGGCCAGGGTTCGGACCCCTGACTGTGGGTTCGGCCAGGGTTCGAAAATTTCGAACCCGATTCGAACCCGGGCAGAATTTCGCGCCCAGCGCGATTTTTAACACATTTTTTGAATTTTTTAATATTTTTTTGACTTTTTTTTTGACTTTTAAATAGTTTTTTATTCTTTCTAACCCTAATACTTGCCTCAAAAACATGAAATAGGTAAAGTGAAACTCATTTTACCAATTTGTGAATGAGAAAAAAGGATTTTTTGCCTCCATTGCTGAACTTACTCTTTTGCTTGCACAAGCTGGAATAGACTTGAAGGCTGATCGTAGATTGTTCAAAGTTGATTGTTGTGCTATTCCTAAGCACTTGCAAGTGTCTATTCGTTGCTAAGAAGATCGTAGAGCAAGATTTCTTCAAAAGAGGTAGGTTCTTTGAAGTTTTTGATTATTTTTTTTACATTTTTTTTCACAAGTGAACTTCAATTCTTTTGTTTTGTTTTTTAGTTATTGTTTTGTTTTACTTTTCATTCCTCTAAATGTCTATAACACATGTTCAATTTTTTCATTTTTTTTGAAATTAATTAAGTCTTTTACTTTCAAATTCAATGAATCAATACCAAAATTTCAATATGTTGTGCCTTAGGTATTCACTATTCCGTATTACAATGGCAACCGGTACCTCCTCAGGCTCAATCCAATCTCGTTTCAAAATAAACCCATCCTCTCCCCTTTGGAAATATGTAGAAATGGTTCGGCAACTTCCAGGTGGTGGAGGATATATTTGGATTTGTAGTCATTGCAATGTTCAATATTCGAGCTCATACAGTCGAGTAAAAGGGCATTTGTGCGGGATCCCTGAAACAGGCATCAAGAATTGTCCAAGTGAAGACAACGAAGGCATTCCAAAAGATAGTGTTGAAATATATTGCTGAGCAAGAAAAGGCAGACCAAAAAACAACCAGTGGTAAAACAAGCCATCCTTTGAAGAAAGGATCTCGATCCATGAAACCCCCTACACCACCTTCTTATTATCCACCTATAGAAAGCCATCCATTTATGGACATCCCTCAAGAGAAAACCATGCCCTCTTCAAATAAAAGATCTAAGGGACCGTTGGAAGCTTCATTTCAAAATGAGGCAAGAGAGATTGCTGATCAAGACATAGCAAGATGTGTCTATGCCAATGGATTGGCATTCAATGTTGTTCGTTCACCATATTGGCAAAAAATGGTGAAATCTATTAATGAGGCTCCAAAGGGGTATAAGGGCCCAGGTTTTGAGAAGGTGCATTGCACCTTATTGGAGAAAGAGGTGAAACATGTAGCAGACTCTTTGAAGCCCATAAGGGATTCGTGGATCGAAACAGGGGTGACCATAGTTTCTGATGGATGGAAAGATGCAAGAAATCGCCCATTGATCAATGTTATTGCTGTGTCCCCTAAAGGGGCAATGTTTTTGAGAGCAGTGGATTGTGAAGGACAGGTGAAAGATGGTCCATTTATTGCTGACATCCTTTGCCAAGCTATTGAAGAAGTGGGCCATCAAAATGTTGTGCAAGTTGTAACCGACAATGCCAAAAATTGTAGGGCTGCTGGGTTATTGGTTGAGGAGAAGTATCCACACATTTTTTGGACACCTTGTGCTGTCCACTCCCTCAATCTAATGCTACAAAAAATTGGATCCAAAATTGAATGGATCAAACAGGTGTATGCGGAGGGCGAAGACATCCAAATGTTTGTCACCAACCACCATATGACGCAAGGAATGTTTAGACAATTCTCTAAATTGGAGTTGTTGAAGGTAAGTTAATTCTCAATATTTTTAAATTTTTGAATTTTCTTTTAAATTTTGATTTTTATATTTAAATTATATTTTAATTTTAATTTTGATTTTCAAACAGGTTGCCGAGACCCGTTTTGCCTCCAACACAATTGTGTTGAGATGACTTATAAAGGTTCGTGAGGCACTATGTGCCATGGTAATCAGCCCTAATTGGGTTGTATGGAGGCAATCTAGCAATGAAAGGGCAAATAGGATCAAGCAAAGGGTCCTAGATGATGGTTGGTGGGATCGTGTTGAGTATCTCGTCAGTTTCACCGAGCCCATACTGAGCATGATCCGTTACACTGACTTGGATAGACCTTGTTTGGGCGAAGTATATGATGGTATTGACTCAATGATTGAGAAGATGAGATCCATCATCAATGCAAAAGAGGAAGATCCTGAAGAAAAATTCTTCAAAGAGCTACAGGAAATCATGGTTGATAGATGGAACAAAATGACCACTCCCTTGCATCTTCTCGCTTTTGCATTGAGTCCCAAATATTATAGCCCTGAGATACTTTCTACTTCATCAAGAGTTGCTCCATATAGGGATGGTGAAGTGGCCCAAGGGTACAAGGCAGCAATTCGTAGAATCTTCAGTGATCGTGACCAACGTGATCGAGTGAGGGCTGAGTTTATGGCTTTTGCATGCTCTGGGAGTGTTGATCAGAATATGGATGCTCTTCGAGACAAGTGTAGGGTGGCTGCTCATAGTTGGTGGTACTTCCATGGGCAAGAATACATGCACCTCCAACCTATTGCAATAAAAGTTTTATCCCAAGTAAGTTTTATAATTTATATTTGTAATTTTAATTTTAAATTTTAATTAATAATTTTGTTTAGTTAATTTTTGTAACTCTTAACTATTTATTAATTTAATTTGGTCTTAATAGGTTGCTAGTTCATCCTCTTCTGAGAGGAATTGGAGCACATACTCCTTCATCCACTCAATAAAACGCAATAGGCTACATTCAAAAAAGGCTGAGGACTTGGTGTATGTGCATTCAAACTTGCGCCTCCTTACACACAAACATAGTTCCTACAAAGAAGGAGACACAAGGAGGTGGGATATTGAGCCAGAGCAGCTTGACTTGGATGCTTCCACAAGTCACTTAGTTGCACTTGATATTGATGATGACTATCAGCCTGAAGCAGCTACTACTGAGCATGAGAGCGGTAGTGTTAGTGCTAGTGGCAGTGCTTGTGCGAGTGCCACTAATGCTATTTGTGGTTCTACACAAAATTTAGCATCTAATGATGCTGATGATGCTGCTTTTTTTGATGACCCATATGATTCAGATTGATCAATGATCAATAATTAATAATTATTAATGGCTGATTGTAAACTTTAATTTATAATTCTATATCATGACATTTGACTTTTGAGTATAAAGTGGTGGTGTATTTTTGCTATGTTATTTGACTATTAATATGGTGGTGTATTCTGAACTTAATTACTGCTGCAAATATGTATATATTTCTGATTTTTATATGTTTTTGTATTACGAACCCAAAACTAACCAAACCCAAAACCCGTAACCGGGTTCTCGAACCCGAACCCGAACCCAAAACCGAACCGGTAACTTAGGTATTATTGTGATGGATTTTTCCTGAAGTAAATGTGTCAATGTAAGGTATTGTAGGTTAGATGGGGGCATTATAGGCTGATTTTACCTGCATAAAGTGAGTGTGTTAGATTTTGGAGATTGTTTTTTTCCCATAAATAGCACTAAAATAATGTGTAGATGGGGGTTTATGTTAATGGTTATTCATTTGCAGGCAGCAAAGCTCAAATGGGTAGACGAAGGATACAATTTACTTGTGCTTACAGAGAGTATTTTGACTAAACAAGAAAAAGAGGCCAAACCGATTCTTGCTCGAACTGATATTTTGATCATAATTCATGTCCAGCATCAAGATTCTGTCAAGTGAGTTTTGCAAAACACTAAAATGATTCCTACCATTCTCTGTTTTGATTGTTTCCCCGCCCTTCAAAACAAGTTAAGAGGATTAAGGGTCTCAAATAATAATCAGACCATGATTGAGAAATTTCTCTCTTTGGTGCAAGGAAAAGAGATTAAAGAGTCTCTTGGAGTACTAAGAACTGTATAAGAGGCATGGGGTTGCCACAACATTGATGACATTTGGTTCTCGCTACTTTTACTGATCAATTCATATGTAAGGCCAGTGCCAATATTGCAAAACTTGCTTGCAAAAGGATTCTCAACTCTCTATTGTATGATAAAGAACTGTCGCACTCAATTGGTAGATTGTCTTCTAGATCCCAACTGCAGAAATGCTCTTGTTTGTCTCAATAAGTGTGTTACAACTGCAGTTATCATTGCATTGCATCATATGAGAGCCCTAAATTTGAAGCATTTTCTGTGTGTGTTGCAGAAACACAACTGTCTTGGTGTAAATGCTGAAATCCTAGTGAAACCTAATGTTTAGCCTCTTTCCTTTTTCAAGATTGTTTTAAGCATGTTGTAGCTGGCCAAAATCCTGCATATGATCAGTTTCCTTGCCAATATCAACTCTTCTATAGAGGTAAAGCAAAACGGACATTTTGGTATGAGCCAGTATTTCAAGTCAAGACCTTGGATGGGAAGTTGGTTTGGAGACAAAGGCGATACAGGGTTAAAAGGGAAGGTATTCATGGGACTTTTATATTCATAGTTTTAGATAATGGAGTTGTCTCAATAGAGTTTCGGAGAATTGTAGATGTTATAGATGATTTAAGCTAGGGCCTGTTCTATTACAGTGGGGCTGCTCAGGCAGCAGGGCAATGTTACAGATGGGCAGTTCTTGTCACTCCAGATGTAAGTTGGCCTTCTAAAAATGAGGCACAAAGACTAAATTCTGCTTTGGAAAGTTATGGGATCAAAGATTGGGAGTTGTTTGGAGTTGATAATACATGTTGTACTTATCCTCCATTAGGCATACCTGAAGGCTCAAGTTTGCATGTCACACTTCAACTGAAAGATTCCAATGTTTTAGCACATGAATGATAATAATTGAGAAACATCTGACCATAGTAGATGCAAAATTAATATCTTCATTGGCATGTAGTTTCACTCTCTATCTACAATTATTATGGAGAGGGTAAAACAAAACATCAAAAGCAATCTCAGTTCTATGAATGTGCATTTTGATGGTAGAAAAATCTTTATGGCCCTTCTTGATAGATTGGATGTGGATATTAGCATGAACAAGCAGCTTAACTGGCCACAAAAAACATATCATCAGCTACAGACGTTACTCTAATTCTTTTTTATGCAAATCCAAGCTAAAGGGTGTCTTGTGTCTGTATAAAAAAAAATAATGGGATGACTTCCAATAGTTGTGAATCTACCGAAAACTTAAAACCTGAAAATTTAGTGCGATGCTTGATAGCTAATCTGCATAAAGAAAATGGCTGAGACTGAATGATGGAATGTTTTTTCCTTGTGAATAATATATAGAGGCCTTATTGCCTCTATGGTGTGCTGCATTTACTACTTCCATTTGAGACCATGTTACACTACTTATCTGTTTTTCAGTTCATAGGTTTGTGAAATGCTAGACTTATTATTTAATTGACAACTCTATTGATTCTTAGGTTTTTGATAAGTGAAACAATCTCTTAGAAGTGTTTCAGAAGAGGTATATTATGGATAGATATAATTCCAGATTACGGGCATGTGCAGGATCATGGTATGCCAAAAAGTGGCAATGGAGAAAAAAATACGTGTTTCTACGACTCAAAAACGTGAAAATGGTGAGTTGACTTTTTGGAGCTGGGGTGACTACCGAGGCAGAGGGAAAACTTAGTTTTGGTAATCGGATATCCGATCCAAATCGGATATCCGATTTGGATCGGATATCCGATTTTGTTGAAGTATATAAAAAAACACTCATTCCGATCCAGACAAAGGGAAACTTAGTTATGGGAATCGGATATCCGATCCAAATCGGATATCTGATTTAAATCGGATATCCGATTTTGTTAAGTATATAAATAAAAAAAGGCCTGCGACCAACACTCATTCTCATTTGTTTTCGGCTCATCGGCGGCGGGCACACAGTGGAGAGCAAAATCCGATATCCGATTTGGAGTCCATCTCTAACAGGTAAAGTTCTTTATTTTTTATCAAATTTTCAATTAGATTTGTTTATTTTTAGTTGATTTTTTTCAAAATATTGTTTTTTGGTAGAAAAACTAGGGTTTTTTGGTAGATTTACAAAAAACCATAAAAAATTGAAGAAAAATAGTAAGAAACTACTTTTTTTAAAAATGTAATGGCATTTCCATAGCATACAGACATTGAGAGCAAATAAAATACAGAGTTCAATCCATGAATTATAGAAAATAGATTTTTGTTGGTTATATTCATATCGCTGATTACATTGCATCAAAACATACTACAACTGCATAAATATCAAATGGTGACAGCTTGTCGATGCTACCACATTTTTCATACATGTCTACCAAAGCATTTTATCAACAGCTTCTCAACGCCTTGTCGCTATGGCTAAAACCCTAAAACAGGCTTATGAACAAGTTATGGATGCTTTGAAAAGATCTATCAAAGCATAATGGTAAGCAATAGCATAGACAAGGCAGTGAACTGTTTCAAAAAATGTCTCAAAGAAATGTGGTCTCATGGTGATGGAATGCCATGACAATCCATAGCAATTTGCTTGTCATGGCATTCGCTATGGCATTCCATCACCATGAGACCACATTTTTTTGAAGCATTTTTTCAAATATTTCACTACCTTTTCTATGCTACCACATTTTTCATACATGTCTACCAAAGCATTTTATCAAACAGTTCAACCATGCTATGTAAAAGCCTAAAACAAGTGCTTTCAAACAAGCTATGGATGCTTGAAAAATCTACCAAAGCATAATAGTAAGCAA
>VDFB02204167.1:0-17688 GCA_007258455.2 Sequoia sempervirens | reverse complement strand
AAAAATCTCCAGGAAAAAGGCCTTCAAACTATCTCAAAAACCGCCTAAAAGTAGAAAAAAGTATACTACTTTTATGATCACACTGTCAAGCCTCTAAAAATAGGCTGGATTTGCTTTAAAAGCTCAAAAAACACCTTATCTCTCCAAGATAGGTCTCAAATCCGACCAAGAAGAAAAGTCAATAAAAATCTGCTAATAATAGAAGAAATCACAAAGCAATTTATAGAATATCGCTTTATGATTTTGCTTTACAAGATTGCAGATTTGCACAATTTATCTATTTTTTGCAATCAAAGATTTAAAATCTTTTGCAAAAAAGAAAAGCTCCTTATTTCTCCATTGCAATATTATGACTTTTCTCAAAAATCATAAAAACATATTACATAATTATCTCTTCTCACCTTATCATTAATTCTCATTGATTTCTCTAAAATCAATCAAAAATAAAAACCCTAACAAGGTAAATAACCCTAAACCATGAGAACTTAAATTCATTATGGTATTCACCCATACCCCTTTAATTGATAATCTATCCAAAAATTCATAATCCACTAAGAAGGGAATAAGTCTGGAGCCTAACCTAACCTAGGCACATGGAAATAAGTCTTAAAGAGACTTAACATATTAACCAACTTAGAATTTTGACCCCCTTCTAATATCAACATTTTAGACCTTGATAAATAAATCACAAGAAAGAGATGATAAATTTCGGCCTCCATTCAAAATTCTCCACGTGCTTTGACCGAAGACTCTAGATGATTATGATGTTGCTCGAATTAGGGCATGAGAAAAGAGGATCAAACCCTAATCATGATTTATTTCCCACTCTCCAGTTTGAAGGAGAAGAGCTCTGCCAGTTGACATGTCGCCGCCATGATTGGGTTGAATTTGAGCTCGTGTGCCTTGGAAATCACCATCACTCCTTCAAAAAATTAAACTCTTCAGTGGGTGAGCTTATTTTGCTTTGTATCATAGCTCTCCTTCATTATTGAAAGAACAAAACAATAGATAAGGCCACGGCCTGTTCATATTCTCTGACTTTCTGTCCTCTCTGTACTTGTTCTTCTTGTTCAAATTTTCACTTGCTTTTGATGATAAACATTTCGTGAGCTTTCTGTGGGTTTCTTGCTTCATTTTTAAAAGTTGTTTCTTGGCCTTGAGGCCGTGGCATGAGCACATTTCTGATATATTTGTGGCTCTATGTGTTTCCTTACTGTTCTCTTCCTTCTCTATGTGTTTATTGTTCTTTGTATTTTTGTTAGCATTTCTAAAGATTTTAATTACTGCAAAAATTTGATTCTATTTGCAAACTTATGGCCATCATACAAGGCCACACCATGAATACGTGCTATGTTTTTCTTTGAAGAACCACTCATTTCATTTCCTCATTTCATCATAGGCCATGCCATGAAAGCACAAAGGAGTGCTTTGATCTGAACTTTGTTCATTGTATTTTCCTGTATTGCTGTTCATGAGCTCATAAAGCTTAATGGCCACACCTATCATGTCTATTTCTCCATTATTTTAGGGAGCCTTCGAGCCCATTGCCATATATTCAAAAGTTCTCATGCTTGTAACATGAAACCCCATATGGCACTTGTAAAAATGAAGAAATTTTGCATTTTATGAAAAAACCCCAAAGTGGGTATCTCTGAAAATGAAAGGAAACCTTTGTAATTCTGGAATAAAGTCACCTGTTACTGCATTTTTTGTTGAACCTATTGAAAACACATCATGAATATGCTTTAAATCTGAAAGAGATAATTTATCTCATACTTTTGTTGAAAACCCCATGTGGGTAACTCTGAGAATAAAAGAAAAGCTTTGTCTTGTAATATGTCAAAACCATCAAATGGGACTTTTTGAAGCAAGAAGAAAATCTGTATTTAAGATGAAAACTTCACATGGGCATTTGGGAAAATGAAAGAAATTCCCTCTGTTATCTTGTAGCAGCATGATAATTGCACCTTTGGGACTGAAATAATCTTCCTATCCATTGTTTGCTTATTGTAATTGCAGCTATATGCTTTTCATTTAAATGCTTGATAGAGATTAAAGCCTCTAGTATTCTTTATTTCCTTTACCTCCTCTTACGGTTGTTCATGCATTGAAAGATCTGTTACGCCTATTGAAGGCTCCTTCAGTTTGTTCACTGTCATACTATGATAGAATACCTTCCTTCATACCATTGTTGCTACTCACATGACATCTTGCTGCAGTATCAAATGAAATTGCAGTCTTTACCTTATGCTGGAGCCATCTCCATGCCTTCATGTATCTTTTGTTGGTACATTCAAGTACCATCTTCATGCTATTCTGAACCATCCTAATTTCAAATGTACCATTTTTGATATATTTTGATTCCTCATTTTGCAATCCTTTGGCTTTCAGCCATTGCATTGTTGTTAACGATCACTTTTGGTGCATAAACCTATGTACTTAATGCACTTGAAACCTCACAGTCCCACATTAGATGAAATTGTGCAGTATACCTCCCTTAGTTGTAACACAACATCTCTATCTTTGTAAATCTTATCCCTCAATGATGTTTTCCTTCATTGATAATTCTGATCAACTCTTTTGACAACTATGACAGTTAACGGACATTAGCACTCCATGGCACTGAGCTCACTGCTACCTTCTCACTTTATGCTCCTCTTTACCAAGACATTTCTAATTGCTATACCTTGCACTTCAAAAGTTGTCCTCTTTTCCTGTTTTGAATATCAGTTTCCATACATCCCTTTCTTTCCTCCGAGCAGCTATAATTGGAATGAGTTTCGATCCTTGATGTATTTGATAATGATGCTTTGAAGTTCCTCTAGATACTTCTGATGGTTATTAACATTCCATTAATGAGGCATTATGTATGCCTGTTGACTTATTTATCATAAAATAGAACACTACTGCTCCAAAACATAAAAATATGAAACAACATTTAACACGAACAAACTTAAAGTAGCAAAACAGTATCATGACAACAATATCCAACCTTCCTGAATGCAAACTAACAACTTTTAGCTTTATTGAATCCATTGAGTCTATTGTTCATCTGTAATTTTCATTTCACTCAGACTTGATTGTTGCCTTCAGCCAAATAGTGATGCATAATTCTATTTGGAGTAGCATTCGGCCAAAGTGAACTGGTTGTCCCTGCTGTATCTCCTTGTGCACTGCATTAAATGTGATCTCATGTGTTTAATATTACAACAAACTCTAGCTTTCTGCCCTTGTATTTATATAGAGACTTCAATTAGAACCTTGCAATTCCTTAGACTGCATTTATTCATCTTGTTTTTATGCACAACTAACACCTTAGAAGTGGAACTGGTTATTCATTTATCACTTGAATGCAATGTCTATCCTTCGTACTCTTGAGCTTCAACATGGTACTCTTCATGTGTTTTATGTTTCCTAAATTAAAGCTGTTCTTTAAAGTCTACTACTCCTCCAGCCAGTGAGTAGAAATCCAAAGAAACAAAGAGCTGTTTATTAAAGGGCATAAATGTATGCTGTTTCACTATCATATTTTGTGAAAAGAATCTTGATGAATAAAACCTTGCATGACATATATGATTATGATCCAAGTAACCTGAGAATATAGATTATACAAAAATGTTTGATGTAAAATGTACTTGCTTCAATTAATTGGGTGAACTAAACTCATTGTTCACCTAGACTTCAGAAACATTAACGCGATCATTATGAATGTATACCGGTTGGTTTTAGTAGCTTCGATAGATAATTATGTTTTACACTTTCAGAGTTGTATTTCCTTTCCACTTGATGAATACTGGTGTATTCTTTAAAATCAGCCCATTAATGAATAGGGCAGCATGCCGAGCTCTACCCTTGTGGGAGCTCATTTTCCTCTACATGCTTGGTCTTCAAATAATGTTCAGCTTCATGATTTTACCTATACCTACACAAGGAAGCAAACAATGTTAGCATAAAAAATAGAATATGATGATCATGATATTGTTGTTTCTCCTTCAGCTCATTTCTTCCATACTTGATTGATTGTTTCAATGCATGATTAATAATAGGCTATCCTATTGTGGGTGCCTCATATAGGCTACATCATAATCGGAGCCACTGACACCCCTCTTTTCTCTTACAAGTCGATGGAGCTCGTGAAGAAAAAAGTGCACCATCATCATCAACCATCGGCCAAAATAGGCAATGATGATTATGTTGTTTACTTATGTGATTTCTTTTCTGCATCTTTAATAGTATAGTGTGCTATTAGTTACGCACTGTGACAGTTACATCCATGGCTTGTGTGGATATTTGATTTCCATTCTTGCTTTTCATTTGAAAAGAAAATGCATTTAAATGCAATGTTGTAATATTTGATTCTTGAAATCAAATGAAGCCTTGTAAAATATGAGTTTTTTCATGAAATGAAAGAAAGCATCTAAAGTGCTATTTTGCTCATTTGCTCAATTCTGTATTTCTGTCATTTCTGGAACATCTAAATGGCATTCCAAAAACTCTATTTCTTCTTTAGCATGTATAACTGTTACTCAATGAATAATGATAAAAATGTGAAACAACATTTGAACTTAAACTACAATTCCACCTTATGACAAATAACATTCAGCCAGCTCTACCAATTGAGTTGAGGTGAAAAATCGTAACAGTGGACAACCACAACTAGCTGGTTAGTGACTTTTGTCACTCCAAATTATTTATATAGCGAGCCAGAGAGAAAGCACCACTTGGGTTGTTCCCTCTCACAAGTTGGGAGGAAATCCCTGTAAAGGTAAAACATGTTTGAAGCATAAAATTTGTTTCATCACCCAAGATTGTCAATAGGTGCGAGGGGAGAGGATAAGCACTTCCAAGCAGAAAAGTATACTTGTGTGTTTCTCTTCACCCAAGATCGCACAAAGTGCAAGGGGATTGGATACATGCAAGAATACATAGAAAAATTAAACACATGTTTATTTTAATCCATCATAGCAAAATATATTCATTTTAAGCACCAAACGGAGTATGGAAGTTGTATTGTTCAATTATAAAACCAACAAGCATAATGATGTGAGGGTTCAATTTTAACCAATTTGAATGTTCATTTTAAAGCCCAAAATAAATCTAGTTTGGTCCTAAAACGTGAAATAAAAAACATCATAAATGGGTTATAACTGCCCCATAAGTGTCACAACACTTGTTACAATTATAATTCAAATTATAGTAGTATGCTTCTTCACTTCAAGTTGTATGGTCCAAACCTGCAAAACCCAGTTAGCCTAAAAAAGGAAGAAGTCAGTGATGTGTTGAAAAGTAGATAAATAAAAAATTTAAAGTACATGCTAAAAATCACTCACTATTTTTGCTTACTAGTAAAAAGTGTCGATGTTCATGATAGCATCACCATAATTCAAATGAGTTTCACTGTAGTGAAAAAAAATGTCGCTCTGTAGTAAAACAAAGACAACAATAGCATTACTATTTGGTGGTGTTGTCATTTTTAAATCTTCGATACTTCTAAAAAGTATTAGCATCACAATTTATTTTAATCAAAATTAGTGTTTTAATTAGGTGTCACTGTGTTTTATAGAAAGAGCATCGCTATATGGTGATGCCTAAAAAAGGCATCGCTGTAATCCCCAAGAGAGTCACTGTATTTGCAAAAAACCAGAAAATGGACTTCGAGAGAAAAATTCATTAAATTTGATTGGTTAGGCCCTCCTTCTAGCACCAAAATGTGACTGACTGATTAGTATGGGCCAACTACACTTGATCCATGAGGATTCAAAGTATAATTATGCCACTAAACATTAGTCCAATAAAGTCAATCAATGAAAACTAAACTAATAATCCATTAAAAATTAACATATTAAACTATGAAAACTTAAAAAAAATCTATTCTAATCCATTGAAACTTATCCTATTGAGGGAGTGGTGTTACATTGATGTGGAATGGTGACCCTTTCCTAATCTCATGGATAAATGAGTCTGTTCTGATCGATTCTATTGAAGAGAATCAATGAAACAAATGGAAGATATGTGATGAAACATGATCTAAATGCTAAATTAACATGATGAAAGCTATTTTAACATGATGTAGACTAAGATGATTGATATGGATGTATGCAAAGATAATCTAAATGTATTTTAAGCTAAAAGGATTGAAACCCTAATTACACAATATACTAAATGGATGCATCTATGTTACCATGGAAGCCATTAATGGAAGATAAGCTAATATGCAAGTAAATTAAGCTAAAATGATGTTAAATATGTGCTAAATATGAGTGCAAGTGAAAGTGATTTTAACATAATGAGTTTTCTCTTAAAAAGATGGATCCATTTGTCTCTAAATAGTGACCTATTTATAGGAGGACAAATGAGAAATGAAGGGTTAAGATTAAAAAAGTTAATCAATAGTTCAAAATGGAGGAAAGATGAAACATGAATCAAGGAAAGAATCAAGGGTCCATATTCTTCCAAACAAACACACTGAAAACTTGCATAATAGGTCTTGTAAGTTTATTAGGAGGAAGAATATTCCCTTTTTTCAAATGAGTGAGGAGAGAGAATATTCTCATAAGTGAGGGGAAATTAGATATTTAGCAAATTAAAACAAAGTTTTAATGTGAAAAAGGGGAAGGAATATGCAAAGGAGGACTATTCCCCTAGAATATTCCCTTGCAAGTGGGGGGAATTAGATTAATTAGTAATTGATAATTAAAACAAAGTTTTAATTATGTCAATTAGGGGAATTTCATGATATTCATAAAATAAAGTGATTTAATGAAGAAGAGGAAAGTGAAATGATATTTAATTACATAACTTAGGGTTATTTAATTAAATAAGAGGACTTAGGGATTTAAATTAAATAATTAGATTTATTCAATTTAATAGGACAAAATGTTAGCATGAAAAGAGATGAATTAACCTAATTTGATTAATTAGATCAATAGATGAAAATGACATGATTAATTAAATAGCTAGGCTAATTTAATCAATTAAGCGAAAAGAGGATGGGTTTGAGGATGAAACGGTGTCAGTATACTTGATTCGACTATATGATATCATTCAGGACATTTTTAAGTGTCTACACCTATAATTTTTTAATTTTTTCAAAAATTGTTTTAATATTTAAAAAAAATAAATTAAGAGCAGATTTTGAATTTCTAAAAAATCTCAGGAAATAGTGATGTTGAGTTGATATCGAGAAAAAAATAGAAAACAATTTTATTTTCCCATGTTTTTTTCCCAAATAGATGACATTAATATCTAGTGCACGGAGAAAAAAATTGATGTATATTTTCCTCGTAATTAATAACGTTTTAAAGTCAAACCAAAATTTGATAGTTTTCATTTGACATCAACTATTTAATTTTTTAATCATTTAAAAAAAAAAAACCCTTTTGAAGACGATTCTCTCCTCTAGCGCACCATATTTTTTAATTTTTTTTAAACTATGTTTTATTATATTTTTTAATTTATAATTAGCCTCATTTTTTATTTTAACAACCTACTTGCATTATTAAAAAAATATCCATATTAAAACTAATCAAAATATCATATATACATATATATTTGGATTCTTGACTCCAAGCTCTACAAAAGGGTATTTTTAGTTTAAAAAAAAATCATTTTGAGTAAAAAAATATCATGTTCAAGTGGAAATTTTCAAAATTTTCTCAGAAAAATGAGGTTTCTGCCAACAAGGATGTCACATAGACAGTTTTAGGTTGAAGAGTTTCAGTCGAAACCCTTTCAGTCAAAAACTTATATGAAAATTGTGTCAGCTTTTAAATTGAGACAAAGAGAAAAATAATATTTTAATGTTTTAGGCAAAAGGGTTCAATGAATTTAGTTGGTCGAAAGTGTGACATATGTTTGTTCTTTTACCCATTAGGAATCTTAAGCATTATAAGGCATAGACCATAGGATCATATGTAGAAAAATATGAAAGGAATGGTTAGATAAACATGGGAATCATGGGTGAAAAAGGGTCATGGTAAGTGATAAAATAGGAATGCACATTTAAAATTAGTTAAAAATAAGTGAAACCAAAAATAAACTTGATAGGCTTAAGGAAATATAAGAGTAAAACAAGGAATACAAGGACATGTAATAATGAATGAGGCATAGCAAACATAGTGGTAAATATGTGAAGTGACTTTTTTACTTGTGCTTGACAATGAACCAAATATATCAATTTATTTATCAATTTAATTGAAATGGGAATATCATTAATTGAATTAATGAGGTTTTGGCATGAATTAAATAAATATGTCTTGATTAAAAGTTTCATATTGATAGAGATTATTAGGACTATTTTATGAAGTGTTCAAGATCTAATATTTAGTACATAATATTTGAAACAATGTAAAATAGGTTTGGGTTTAGGATGTATAAATATGTGGATTTGATAGACCTATTTTTGTCTATTTTATTATGAAATGAGTTCCACACAATGAATTGATTATCAACCCTTAGGTGAATCAAGTCAAAGTGAGAATCTTCAAATTTCCTTATGACTGAAGGAAGGGGGTCAAGGTCAAAAAACACTTTCGGGAGAAAAGATAAAAATAGAAAATCAACACAAAAATGCATTCTAACACTTGGAATATCAAGATTAAACTCAATATTTACAAAACTAGAAAATAGAATGCAAATATAAGAAGGGAAAAAACATGTGCACCAGTCACCAAAAGTGCTTTTCAAAAGTTGATTTGAGATTCATTCACCCATGGGCGAATGGGTCCAAGTATAGGGGTTTGCATTAATCTTTTAGGAGCCTCTAGTGTAGATTTGAAGCTTTGGATTTTTCCAGGTTTCAATGCGGAAAGTAAGAAATCTAATCTATGCATGAGATTCCATGATTTGACAATTTTGACAAATTTTGCAACTTTGACAACTTTGTAAATCTTGCACTTCAAAAGGTCTTCAATTCTTCTTCAACCTAAATCTACAATCATACACATAAGAGAAAAATGTTTGTTTTGGGTGAATAGGGGTTTTCCTTGGTCAAACCCCATTTTGGTAATCAAACCTTGAATTGAAATAATGCATGGAAGAGGGAATGAATAATGAACAAAGTTATGTTACCACTCAACAAACTCTTGTATAAAACTTTTATAATGGGGATCTTAATAGGTCTACAACTTGCATGAGATGGCTGAATTGGATGTGGATCTTGATGCTTGAATCTTTCTTGAGATGATACTTTGAATGCTTGACTTGATCATGAAACCTACATCACAATGTTAGCTCTAAAAACATGCATGATGCAATAAGAATTTGGCATGATGGATGGATCTTGAATTCTATAATAAATCATTGATATATCTGCTCTTGAATGCCCTTGATCATAAACTTTAGCTCTTGTGAAGTCACATAAAAATTCTATCTTGAAAAATCTAGTTGAAACTTAGAAAATAACCCTATATTTATAGGTATGTATCCTTAATTTCCTGAAATTCAAATATCACATTGAATTATGTATTTGAAAACATTAAAATGATGCAAAAAAATAATTTAAATTTAGGTCTAATGTGAAGTGTTATGTTTAGGCATTAATTATTTTTGTGTTTCCCCTTTGAAAATGTAATTAATTAGGCTTGCAAATGAATTAAAGGGATTATTAAGGCATAATTAAGCTCAATTAATTAAGAGGGCCCAAATAAGTGTGTAAATGTAAAGGGGTGCATTTAACAACACTAAATTAAGGCACTATTAAGTCCAATTTAAATAAGGAGGGCCCAAACAAGTGAGAAAATGTAAAGGGTTACATTTTTCTACACTACATTTAGCCCCCACTTTAGAGAGAGGATGATTGCGTCAAACTCAGACTAAAGTAGACAATCAAGAGATGTATAGTTTCAAAATTGTGGGAAAGACAAGACAACAAAGATCAAGGAGGATGATCAAGCCCCCAAGATCTAAGATCTCATGGAAAAACCAACAAAGGTACAAAGAGACACATGCCTATGTTAAACATATATATGTATACAACAATGACATGATACTCAACCATACAATACCAAAGACTCAAAGAAAGAGAAAAAAGGAAAAGGATCAAACCTCGATTGTCCAACATTATGTGGAACATTCCTCAGCTATTTATCCAAGCACGTTTACAAGTGGAACTCATTGTTCACTATGCAAACAACAATGCACACTCACACGTGCTAGTGAAATTCATTGTCCACTAGGTGAGCCACTAAGGGTGGAAAATAAGAGAATCTTATTAGGCTCCCATACCATACCAAAGTTATACCTCTAATAAATTTAATAAGGCACCACACAATATGAACTTCAAGCTCCATAAGGCTTAGCAAGTTGTGTTATGCTAAAGACTTATGAACAAACAAGGCACTACATGAAAGCTAGTGTGTTATGCTTGGTGGCCATGAAAAAGGGTTGTAACCTTGAGCTTCATAAGGTTAGCAAGTTGCGTTATGCTAAAAAATTATGAACAAAACACAAATAGGGTAAGACATGTTCAAATGGTTTTTTCTTAGTTCATGTAAGGTCTTCTCTTAGGGAACATCATGCCTAATGTCTCCAAGAGAGGACAAGTCTAGGATAAAATATTCACAACTTAGGGTATACAACATGTAGCATCACCACTAAGAGGAAAGTCATATGCAAAGAAAATTCACACTCTTGGAGGACATCAAACCCAATGACACCACCAAGAAGAAAGCACATCATGTGAAGTAAGAAAACCACACAATGAAATGTAAGATATAGTCCAAAGATCTCCAAAATGATAATGCTAATGTATGCCCCCACTTTAATGAAATTGCTAACACCACACTATGAGAAATTACTTTAAAGTGGAAAATGATAAATGCTAACAATAAAGAAGACATGAGAGCTTATTTGGAAAGCCCTATGCCAAGTCATATGTTTCCAAATGAAGCTATGCCATGAAAAATGGGTTGCCCTCAAAGTGAAACCCCAAAATCACACAAGGGATCCACAGATTCAAATTCAATGTATGTATTTGATACAATGATATTATATATCTTGGAAACATTATCATTTATGAAATAACTCATGGAATGGGAAGAATGACACATAAAGAGCGAAAAGAAAGAAAAGTATTTTGGGTCAACATGGAAGAGACCTAAATGTCACGATGCCTTGCATCATCCCCAAAAGAAAAACACAAGAAAAAAGAAAAGATAAAAAATGGTTTACAACATATGGAAGAATGCAGGTGCAAATAGAGGAATGCGAATGAAGATACATCAAATAGAATGATATGGGGCATCACATTATGCACATGCAATCACAAAAAGTACATACAAAAGAAAATAAGGACAAGATGAGTAAGGCACACACAAGTCAGCCTATAACAAGCCATCCACATCCCAATCTTGTTCATCATATGTGGAAGGTGGACAACTATCCAAAGGGACAACATCAAGTGCCAAACTAGGACAATCACCATGTTTAGCACGCAGTGAATCACTCTTTGTAGGAGAATTATTTGGAAAAAACTATGGATTGGTATTAAAGAAAAACTATCCTTGTAATTCTATTAAATTGGAAAATATACTTAGATCAATCCTTAGAAATTTTGTATTGGTTTCCTCACTTTGTTCCTTAAATGTCAATCCATAGATCGTATACTTGTGAAAGGTGTTGCAAAAGTTTACCTAAGGGCTGAAAATAGTCAATTAAGTTAGGATGAATGCAACTAAAACTCTAGAAAAGATTTAATCTAGCTTCTATATTTTATTGCGATAGGAAGTTCACAGTGCAATAGAGATTTCACAGTGTGACAAGAAGTTCACATAACATAATAGAATAGCTTTCAAAAGCAGTGCATGTAATTAAACAATGAATAATCTACTGAAGCACTTGAACCCTTTTGTTCTTCAGATAACAATTGCATCTAGTAGTGAACTAATCACAACAATTACAAAATTGCAGTTTAACAATGAATAAACCACATTAGCCAAATTTCAAAGCTTTCCGAACTTTAAAGGAAATTAAATCATAAACTAATCACACCTTGCAGAATACATTCATCATGAAAAAAACCACACAACATATGAATTCTAACTAATTCAAACATAAAACAGCCTCACTGAGCATCCCAAGAGTGGGTGCTTCCTCTGGTTCACAAGGTGAGTGAAAATAAATCAACTACACTAACTCAATGTCATGATCATCCAATTTGATTCATTCCAACTAGTTGTAGAAACAAAATATATGTTTATACTCTATTACCTATATCCCCTACAGTCTAAACCATAACATATTTATATATCTGATTTCTTACTATTATGGCCTATAGCTAGCACATTGAATATTATAGACTAATATTAAAAGAGGTTATGGTTTGTTATGGCCGATGGCCAACAAACTGAATATTAATAGTCTTTGGTTTGGCCATAGGCCACAAACCCAAAACAATATGAAAAATAGTTTCAAAATATAATGCAGAAATAGAAATGAGTAGTTTCACAACACGTCCAACCCATCCTTTGTCTCTTCTCTTGTCTCGTGATCTTCAAGGGTTATCTTCAACATGGTTGGTTCCTTCAACATGATTAGTTTTTGTCACAAATAAATCAGATTGGATTATAAGCTCAACAATTTGGCACTTTAGAAGCATTCTTTCATTCTTTAAAACATATTAAATATTTCTTCATTCTCATAATAATTAATGGAAAGAAAACTTAGGAAAGGGAAATAAAATGAAGCAAAAAGGGCATAGGATTTGGACATGATTTTCACCCATCATTTTCCTCCCTACTTAAGGAATTTGCATGTCCGCATGCAAACAATTACTACAAACTAGTTTTGTTTGCAGAAAGTGGTTGAGTTGCGCTAGTAGTTGCTTCCACCATGTTGACCTTTAGTTCCTTTAGTATTTTCTCAAACCCTTAGAGAGGGGTATGAGACCCCACTACTTGACACAATCATATTTTTACTCTATCAATTTCTTCCTTCTTTTTGTGTTCAATGTGGCAGGCTCCTGTAGTTGTGCCTTCAATTGTTGATTCTCCCCCTGAAGTTGTGTAATTATTTGAAACAACTATCCAAATGGAATAAGTGGCTCATTACATACTTCCCTTGGAGTATCAATATTAAAAATAAATATGGCCTTCGATGTTTCTTCAGGACCAATAGTTTTGTTTGTTGATTTCCACAGAGGACACTCTTCAGTGTAGATATTTTTTGGAATGTGTTCTTGCTCATAAGGGCCCTCACCTCCTACATTATATTCCTCCCTTATGTTATGTTCAACATGGTTCAGGGTTTCAACATTCACATCTAGGGTTTCTAGATACAAAACAAAAAACACAAAGTCTTCCAATTTCTCATCCATTTTCACAAAAACCCAGATTACCCAGACTCATAAAATGATAACAACTAAATCAACAATAACTTGTGTCAATTTTGAAATTGATATACAATTTCTCAACAAAAAATTTGAATTAAAAGTCCATGAAATAGCTTATAACATTCAAAATTTATGAAATACACATTACAAGTAATTGGGAAACTCCACGGCCCTCTCATATTCTCCTTTCTACTATTGTCTCATTCTCATTCCACACACTCTAATTGATATCTCATCACCTTCATTCTATTTTTATTAAGTGACAACCTTTTCTACAAGATTCATTCGAATCAAACTCTATAGACCTCTCTTATTCACCTCCTCCACATTTAATCTGCTTCAACCCATTATCTGACTTATATTTTGTACTCATTTGATTTTGTTTCCACATGGAATTCTCACTCTACATGCCACTTCATTTCTTGTTGTGCGCCTTCAACATCCTCACATTGGTCTGGTTTTCATACGAGAGAAAAAAATTCGATTCCTTCAAACTGGTATGCTATCTTCATTAATTCAGCTCCATTCATTGCTCCTATCATAGCCCTCTATGCATCACTTCCCTCCTTATTTTCCAAACTACATTGCATTTAATATGATCATGCAATCCTTCTATTCACCAAACCTCCATGTTACTACTTACATTGGAATTACCATGGGATTGCTACACTACAAATAAGTTTCCATTTCTGTGTGGTCAAATTCCCTTCACATTGCCCTTCCCGTAAGCTCTCTTTTATTCCCGTGGCCTCTTTGCTTTCACTATGGCATCAACTTCATGTTCCTTCCTTGCGTCTCTTTTTTCTCCTTCCCATCTTTTGTGCCTTCATTATCTTCTCACCAACGTCACTCTCCCTCTGTCAAATTTACAACCTTTACCCATTGTTCTAACTTTTAAAATCTCATCTACCCAATCCTCCATTGTGTGGCTCTAGTTGGAAGTTTAACACATTTTCCTCTTCTTCACACCTCCTATTTCTTCTTCCACCACTGGCCTCTCTCCTTGCCTTTGGTTGCACCTTCTAAACTCTCTTCTTGTTTCATTTTAAAACCAGAAAAATTGCTTTCTCACTAGAAGTTGAGGCATCTCTCTCTAGCTAGCATGGCTTTTTTTCTCCAAAATGTCAAGCTTTTAGTATTCCAAAAGCATTTAGATAAAATCACACCTTAGAAGAGATGGGCTTATAATTTCCCTCCAAAGTGACATTCCAAAATTAAATCCATTAATGTAGACAACACAAAATATGAAAGAGAAATATGTGGATTATACTTTCAATGTTGAAAAGTAAATTCATAATAGCTCTACACTAGATATTCAGAATCTTATGAAAATCAGAACTTTGAAATTATCATTTTTTTTTGCAAGATTGCACTATAGGATGCTCCTGCATTATACTCCTGGAGAAGAAAAGATTCAAGCTCCGCTTGAATGGTGGGTAGCAACAAAAGAGCCATGTTTGAAATCTTTTGCTGGATGTCTTTAAGTTTCTACACATTGTCTTCTTTGGAAAAATTCCATACTGCAATTGAACCTCGATTCTCACAAAGATTCCATCTCGTCTGTTGTAATCTACCTTCACACAACACTTTCTTCAAACTACCCTCTACCCAACAAATATTCTTGAAGATGCTTCCTCTACCCACCTTCTCTTAGTGTAGGAACTCTACTCCTTCTACCTAGCTTCATCTCTACTAGAGGATAGTAGTTATAGACTCTCTTTCACGCCTACAACAAACATACTTGTGTCTTCACCTGAGGGTCCTGGTACAAATCACCTCTCTCTCAGCACTCTCTCTACATGCTCAAAAACTCCTGATCTTATACCAATTTGATGTAGAGAAAAAAACACAAACTCTTCCAATTTCTCATCCATTTTCACAAAAAACTAGATTACCTAGACTCATAAAATGATAAAAACTAAATCAACAATAACTTGTATCCATTTTGAAATTGATATACAATTTCTCAACAAAAAATTCAAATTAAAAAGTCCATGAAATACACATTACAAGCACTGGGAAACCTATGGCCCTCTTTATTATTCTCCTTCTCACATTGTCTCATTCTCGCTCTTACACACTCATTGTTGTCTCATCAGCTTTCATTCTCTTTTTATTGAGTGATGCAACCTTTTTGCAAGCTTCTATATTCTCAATCAAACTCTTGTGACCTCTCTTATTCACCTCTCCACATTCAATCTACCACAAACTACATTCAACTTATATATTTTGTACTCTATTTGGTCTGTCAAACTTTTCTTACTCTTTTACATGACATATCATCCTTGTTGCACTCTCAACATCTCACATACACCTGTTTGGTTTTCATACCAAAGAAAAAATTTTGATGCCTTCAAACTATTATGCTATCTTCATTAATTAAGCTCCATTCGTTGCTCCTATCATAGCCTTCTATGCATCTCTTCCCTCCTTATTTTCCAAACTACATTGCATTTAATCTGATCATGAAATCCTTCTATTTGGAAAACCTCCATGTTACTACTTACATTGGAATTACCATGGGATTATTGCGCTACAAATAAGTTTCCATTTCTGCGTGGTCAAATTCCCTTCACACTGCCCTTCCTGTGAGCTCTCTTTTATGCTCGTGGCCTCTTTCTTTTACTATGCAATCAACTTCATGTTCCTTCCTTGCACCTCTTTTTTTCCTTCCCATGTTTTGTGCCTGCTAGCTCTCAAAAAAGCAGGTTTGAACCACGAAAGGCTGCCAAGCTTTCACAACATTTTAGGGTAACAGACAAGGTCAAATGGTTTAGACCTTCTACTCTTTAGGTGCTGCTAGACCTAGGCGGGTGTACCTATATGAGTGAGGCAGACTTGACTTATACTTATCTCTTTTGAAGTGTTTTTCCCACAATGGCAGATGGAAGTGGACAAATGAAACTAAATTTGGTATAAATTGTATAGCAATACTTAAAGCTAAATCCTAATATGTTCAGTTAATAGATGTAAAGAAGATGAATGAATCTAAATGGTGAAATTGCAGAGACTAGTGCCTTATTGGGTAAGCGGAGTCAAAAGAAATAGAAATGGGCAACTTATTTCTGGAGAACACTCAAATTGTTTGGCATATGTTTTGTTTACAACTTGTATAAACATGCAAGATTGTGATTACTAAGCTCTTCTTAATGATCCAGATGAATTTCCCTGATTACTGTGATCAATTAAAAGGATTTAGTCTTTCCTTGAAAGAACCGATCAATTAACCACATAGATACAACAAATGTGCACTGATAAAATGAATATAAACTTGTTATATCAATTTGAATAACCAGAAAGCATCAATCTTGGAGACAACTTCAATAATACTTTCAATAAGCACAACAAACAATTGACACTAGAAATGAACCACCACATCAACTGAATTTCATTGATATCTCCATTTGAAATCATGCATCATAGTCTCTATTCTGGAAATTTTATTCTACTGGATCCATCTCTAATCTATCTACTGTATATCTCCTATATAATCTAATCTAATATCTTATTTTACAATCGCAAATGGATATTTATACATTTGCATTTGAAAAGACACATCATTTCATATTTCAATGTTGGCAAAATAGCTGAAATTGGGTTTTCACACACACTCGCCAAACATTCGCTGAGACATCCCGCTGTCATACCGAAGTCCAAAGTCTCACTGATAGATATTCTTTCATCTCATGTGTGTCACTGTAACATTCTGTTGTCGGGGAGACGTCTCATAGGCACCTTATGTCTCATTGAGAAATCTCCTTAAGTTCACATTTGATCGTTGTGACAATATCATTCTCACATCGATGCAACAAAATGTCAGCATGGCAAAACGAGTCGACAAGACTGTAAGCCCTTCTACCAATAACCCTTGGTAGAGTCCCATTATGCTTTGTCGGTGAGACCCGATGCACTCGCCAAGACCTTACTCTGATGCACATTAGTCTTACCAAGATGTATATCTTTATTATCGGTCGGCAAGACACTATGGATTCGCTAAGACCTCATCCTGAATATATTTAGTTTGGCCGAAATGTATATCCTTATCGCCGGTTGGCGACACGCCCCATTTGGTGAGACATTATTCTGATGCTTTGACTCTTGTCGATATGTATTTCCTCATCGGTGTGACATATGGGTCGCTGTGACTTACTCCGATGAAAAGACCTTTCGCCGATACACTCTTTATGTTGTCGGTCAGTAAGACATGAAATGATCGGTAAGACATCACCCCGAGACCCCTTTGTTTGGCTGATAATCCTCCTCATGCATTGGTCGGTGAGACATGACTCATTTGGTGAGACCTCACCCTAGTGTAATCACTCTCGCCGATATGAATTTTCCTCTGTCGCCCGAAACAATGT
>VDFB02204166.1:0-26742 GCA_007258455.2 Sequoia sempervirens | reverse complement strand
GAACTTGTGGAAATGACTCCCTATGCATCTTACCACTCATGCATCCTATGCATACAATTTTAGAGGGAGCAATACTAGGCAATCCTTCTACGATATTAAGTTGTTGCATCAAGTAAATATTGTTAGAATTTATATGACCAAGTATTTCATGTCAAATATTGAAATCAATCATAGATATTAAAGAGCATCTAGATTGAGCAAACTCATAAAATTTGAAAAAAATACCATTGTCTAATTTAGCATTAGCAATTACTTTATTTTGTTTTGGATCAATCACATAGCACATATATTTGTAAAATTATATTTTGTAATCTTGACAAAGTTTAGCAATTGAAAGCAAATTAGTCTTTAATTTCAGAACATACAAAATATCATGCAATTTACCATTAGGAACATTCACATCTCCAATTGCTTCTACTTTAAAACTATGATTATTAGCAAGTTGAAGAGGAACATTAGACACATTGGGTTGCATAGATTCAAATAATTCTTTATGTGAAGTGACATGTTGAGATGCACCTGAATCAATAACCCATTCAAGAGGTTGTGAAGTATTAAAACTACAAGTAAAAGCACATGTAGATCGATTTGCATTGTTGTGAAACTTATGATTATTAGTTTCATTTTGTTGTTGATTATTTTTCTGCATAAGCTTTTTCTCATTTTACTTCTTGAAATGAGTATTTTTCCAATGACCATCCTTATTACAATAAGTGCAATGAGGTCTCTTAGAAGAGTTAGATTTCCTAGGATCATTGTTTTTTATTAGGAGGTAAAAAATAGGTTTTGATGGGGCCCATAACCCAATACAAAGGTAAACAAGTTGTACAAAAGATAAACCATAGACCAACAATAGCTCAATAGAAATCACAAAAGATTAACAGGACTACACACACTGCATCTAATAGACAATCAAGGGCCTGAGACCCTTAAACTAACTAGTTTTTAACCGGGACCAAAAACCCTCATAGTTACACAAAGAACCTATCTATATATGCCAGACATTAGCAAACCAGCCACTCATGAAAGACACCAATGAGCCAAGAAATATAATCATCACTAAAAGAGCAGAGAGCACACTGGTATGAATCACCAATAAGACCAAACACCCCACCTCAATAGGGACAATTTGATCCACCACAAAAAACTACAATAAATCAGCTTCCCTGCAACACAGACTCACCTGGCAACAGGAAACCAACTCCATCTCCACCTCTAAAGGAGTGAGCTCCCCTCTATCAAAGAGGAAGAGACAATCAGTAAAGCCACCACAGCCAGACATCACCAACACCCTCAACCTCCACCTCCATAGGAGAACTTCCCACCTCAATAAGAACAGTTGCTGAGGGGGGACGACCTCCATACGACCAAATGAGAAATCCAACATAGTAGCCAAGAAAACAACTATAGCCTCCTTTGGAAAGCCCTGCACCAGGAACAAAACCATCTAGGGTCTAGGATTAAATCTTGAAAACCACCCAACTAAGAGAACAACGCCACCACTGATCTGAATAGAGTTCAAAACAACATGACCCTTCAACCAACAAGTCATCCATAGAGAAGACCCCACAACAAGCCCCACAGTCTGGTAAACCTTCACCAACAACCTCAGGCCCAAAGCTATCTTCATCACCACCTCTAACAAAACAGAGATCCCATCAGTGGAAGGGACGACAGAAGCACCCCTAACTAAAAAAAATAACTGGGAAAATAGAAAAATACTCACCCCAGCTAGAAGCAGCGCACCAAAAATAAGGGACCAAAAAGATTGAGCCAAAAAAATAAAAAAAAGAAGCAACCGATCCAATGAGAAGACCACAGCCCCCAACATCAACAACCTAGGGGGCATCCACCACAAAGAGGGCAGCCTCAACAAAGAGGGACCACAGACACTCAACACAATTAGAGGTATATTATCAAACTCAGAATGATCAAGGACAACCAGACCCCAATATGAACATGGGCCCCTAAATAGGATGGAAATAAGGAGAAGGGCCAACAAGAAAGAACCCCAAGCAACCCCAACATGCTAGTCAGGGCCAAAAATAAGCCAAAACTCCAAACACCCGGCCAAAGGGAGGCACCAACACTCCAAGAGGGGACAGGAAGATCCCAAAACATGCCAAGAAAGAAACACCCCAACACAAAGCCACCCAAAAAATGATAGGAAGAAGTAAAGGACACCCAAGAAAAATTCAGACATAGAATAGACAAGCATGAGGAACCACCAAGCCTTTCTATTACGCCGAATAGGAACAAAGATCTATCCATTCTACACCCAACAATCCTCAAAGAGGCCAAAGCACTCCCACAACAAAGAAGGTAGCCCCATAGAAGGATGAGAGTGCAAAAAACCACACCCTCTCAAAGCATTGCCAACAAGAAAATTAGGGGCAAGCAGAAACCCTGACCTCCTCCAAAGCCCATGCACCACAGACCAGGAGAGAAGGCACCACACCTAGACCAAAAGGAAATAACTCTCGATAGGGTCTCCTTTGTCATCAACATCACCTGCAACATCTCCATCAGTAGAAGACAAATTGTAGCCATTAGCAGAGCCTCCATCCAGCGCACCTCTCAAGTGCACCAACAAGGGAAGAGGAAAACCAAAAGAAGACTCCAACAGCTTCAAAGACAGAGACCCAGTGCCATTCTCCGCAACATCCACAGATGCATCCGCTTCATCTACAAAAACACCACCATGGCCAACCCAAGCAAGCAACCACCATGCTCCATCCACCGGGTCCCCCTCATCATCATCGCTCCCATCTACATCCTCTGCAGATTTCAAACCTCCTTCTCCCGCCCACGTCGTCACTCCCATCGCTTTCAGTTTTCTAGGATCATTATTATTATTGTAATGAGTTTTATTATTATAATGTTGTTTATAATGAGGCTTAAAATTTTGCTAATGATTTGTATACAAAAAATCATGTTAATTAGATTTAAGATTTCTAAACTGAATCAACTTAGCTTCTTCTTGTCTTAATAAAATACAAAAAGTATCAAAGTAAGCTGACTAGCTAAAGAAAGAATAGCTAATTGAGCATGAATAGTAGTAATAAATTGCTGAAATTGCTTAGGAAAACATTTTTTAAGAATAAGATGAATCAATCTAAGATCTTCTAATTTTACTCCTAAACCTTGTAATTGACTATTTAAAGCATCAAATTTTAATAAAAAATCATCCATAGATTTGAAATTAGAATACCTTAAATCTTGAAGTTGAACTTTTCTAGATTCATTTGAACTATCATAAATAGCCTTGAATTTGTCCCATGCTTCATAGGCTTTTGTGCATTTCCCAATGTGAACATTAGTTCAGTTTACATGGAAATACCTATGAGGCCAAGGGTTTCCTTATTTTTTAGCTTCCTTTTTTCTTGATCATCCTTGGATGTAGATGGACTTGGCTCCTATTTGGAACCCATAGCACCATCTAAGAGATGCTTAAAGTGGAAAATTAAAAAAATGTGAGTTTTCTGAGAATGATAGTTAGATGAATTCAGTTTAATTTCAGGAATCAAAGTAGACATGATTGCAAGTAGAAAAAAAATATACTTTTAAACTATATAAATGGAATAATAATCTAGAATTTGGAAATTAAGATGGTTAGCTTGAAAAAAAATTAGCCTTTTTGCTAAAAACAATTAAAATTATTGTAATAACCTTTTATGCAAAAATAAAGTTTTCAAATAAAATTATTAAAAAATTGAAAATAATTTCTTTTAATTAATTTTGAGGCTGGATAAATCTTACTTCCTACCAAAAAAATTTGTATTTAAAGACTTTTATAAGTAAAACATTTTAATATTTATTTTATTTAAAAAAACTATTAAAACTTATAAATTCTATTTATTTTAAATAAAACACTATAAAGAAACTTTATAAAATAAATACTTATATAAAAAAAAAGAGTTTTATTTAAAAGAACTCTTTGGGAGGAGAATACTGTTGAATTTATTTTTTAAACTCTTTTAGCAAAAAAAAACATGGGATTTTCTTTTAATTTTTTTTTTTGTAAATTAAATGGGCGGTGAAAGGGGACACAAGAGGAGTGAAAGAAGTTTCTTTTTCATGTGAAAGGAAAAGAGTTTGGACAACAAAAAAGTGACACAAGAAGAGTGGAGCTGATGGGAGGGGCTATGGCCTAAAGGAGGGTCATAACCCTACAAAAAATAAAAGTTAAGAGTTTTATTTATTACATCGAAGGTGTTCCTTATATGAAGTGAACGACCTGCTTCTAAAAATCAACGGTTGAAAATTGTGGAGAAGGATGCAAAATGATTGAAATGATCTCAACCATCAAATATTCAAAAATATTAAAATATGTTATATATAATTATAAAAAAACTGCGTTCTTATCTAGTCTTAGTTTTAAATTAAGAAAAGATAGGATAATAATTGTCTTTTTTTAAAACTTTTTAAACTTAGATTTTTAGATAAATAATAATGATTTTAATAAATAGATATATTTTTTAAATAATAATAATAATAATAATAAATCAATAAATTACAAATTGACTTTTTATCTTTTAAATAGGATTTCATTTTATTTTCACTTTTTAAGTTTGGTGTTACTTGTAATTTTAGATATAAAAGTTAGAATTTTACTTTTAACAATTGTAATATAGTTTATATTTATTTTTAATATTTTATTTGAAACACAATTTTAGTTTTTAAAGTATAATTTATTTAATAATATTTTTTTATTTGTTAATATTGAGTTTATGTTTTTGATATGGTAAGCCACATTTACATGGTTTTGTACCCTTTACATAGAGAGCCACTAGGGCCAAAAAAGATCAAGTCCAAAAAATATTAAATACCAAGCCAAAAAGCATACACAGCGGACCAACAACAAACATACATACAACGCAACAACAACAGACTAATTGATATTTTCCTAGTTCTTAGAAAGGAGATTAACAACATCATCCCCAACCCATTCCTGGCCTTCTTCAAAATTATTTTTGTCCATTTCATCATTCATCACATCAGAAAGGGTACTGGTAATACAGTGGACCAGCTTGACAGTGAAACGGGTCAAGCCACTAAATTTCTTGTCCATCTTTTCCATTCTTTCCTGCAGCACACAAAGCTCCTCCCCATAATCCACAACCTTCACAGTCTTAGTGCGCTCCACGTCCAAAGGGTCCAAGGACTGGGAATTCGAGTTCTCCTTATGCACTTTGCTAATATCAGGAATGGTGTGGGGCCCTCCAACATACTCCTCCTCTTCCCTAGACTCCTCCTTGTCCCTGTAATCTTTTCTATCAGACTGCTCCTCTTCTATATCCAAGTCATTAACCTGCACTTTCTTGTTATTCATAGCCAGCCTACCAGACCTCCTAATGATGGTATTTCCACCAGTCACCACCGTAGCCGCAACCATTATGTCCCCCTTAGAATCCCTACGCACTACATTTTTACCTCTATTGTCCCTAGTCAAAGGCTCCATCAAACCCTTCACATCATCCTTAACTTTCTTCTTTGGGGTAGGTTTGCTAATAGTCTTGGCAGGGGTCAACTTGAGTTCACAGAGACTAGCTATAGCACTAGTTTAGGTAATTCCTACATTCCCCCTAAGCTTCTTAGCAACAGGTTAAGGCTTATGAGTTTCAATAGAAACCAGATGGGTTTTCTTGATGGGACCTTTGGACTCGGTTGGGGATATATTGGCTATAGTAGGAGGTTCAATTTTCTCAACACAAACAAAAAAAATGGGTTTGGGTGGGCATACCACAAGATGGAAGAGGTAGAGCCTCATAATGAGGTCTTGGTGGAGCGGCAAGGGAGGAGTATCCTTAGGGTTTAGGCCAGCAGCCTCAATGCATTTTTCAATAGAGCTCTCTAAATCCTTAAGGAAAAAAGGAAAGCTTAACAGAGTTTGTGCCAGAGGTGATTTAAAAGAGGGAAGTGATAGAAATAGAAGGTTTTGTATCTACCTTATAGGGTCACGTACTTCATTAGAGCAAGGAAGACTTGGTCCCAAGGCTACGAAAGAGCCTCTCTCTCAAACCCTGACTAGTTATGAACCGACTTCTCATTCCCCACAAAGAAAGCATTTAGACTTTCATTATCTTGGGCCTTAGTATGCTTCGGGTACTTCTTACCAGTACTCAGTAGCCTCGTCCCTTGTGTTATCAATTCCTCATTCACTTCAAAGGAAATACTGCCCATGGTCACTCTTCTATCTTTCCAAAAGTTAGCAAACTATGTAGATAAATTAGGTTCGTGACCCACCAGACTCTCCATTAGAGAAGCCAAACTGCCTTCCACACATATGTTCCACACCAATGGATCCTTGTGAAATTCGCCATAGTTGTCAGGCTCCATTCACACCCTATCACCACCCATAATGCCTCTTTGCACACTGAATAACCAGAAAACTTGTGAGAGAAAAAGGTTAGAGAAATTGGTTAAGTGAAAGGTCACCCACACACTTAAGATTTTAAGCCAAACAATGTAGCCTTGGGCAATCAAAGCGATGTATAGGTCACATGCTTGAGGAGATAAATCCCTAAAGGAAATCTTGGCGAACTAATAAATGAAAATCTTCAAACACTTGCGGCTAGGTAAGCAGGACATGATGGGAATGGAAGGTTTTCCTTCCATGTTATTACATAGAAACCAAGGCAAGATGGACGTGGGGCCAAATTTAGAAACACCTAAGATCTTGACCTTTAGAAGAGGAGACAAAATAGAGGAAAAGATAGAACCAATTAGGAGCTTTATCTCATAATTATTAGTCACATCAAAATTAAAATAAAAAACTTCATGGATATACGATAGCTTAGCACAATCCCCAAAAGGAGATTACGTAAGGTAGGACCCAACTTGGCCTTAATCACAAAGTACTCGCCATAATTCCTCATGATGGCCTTTTTAAAAATAGACTCCACCCCATTATTCAAATTTTGCCACTTGTAGGACACCTCAACATTTACACCCGTCCACATAGCCCATAAAACAAGAATGTGGACCCCCCATAAAGCCCATAAAAATGCATGATTAGTTATTATCATGGGTCAAGTAAGGGATTTGCTCCATCAGGATTAAACCTTGAATACTTGGTGGTAGGTTCCCCAAATTACGCCAGGACTTAGAGATTTTCTAATGTGTGCCAAAGTTGGCTAAAGAATTAGCCACTTGATTTCCCTCCCGGTAAATGTGGGTAGCAATCTTTAAATTCAACTTAGACACAAAGAGCCTTATGTCTAATAAAATGTCTTTATTACTCCACCCCAGTAATCTTCCAAAGTTAATAGCATCAATAATAGACTTAGAATCACCTTTGATATGAAGGTTCTAAATCCCCATAGTAACATCTAACTGGATGTCGTTTAGCAGTGCTCTAACTTCCGCAATCATAGAAGATTGAATGCCAATCCCCCTAGAGTAGCCAGGCACAAAATTTCCCTTGCAATCTCTGATAACATATCCTATGCTATCTCTTCCTGAGTTTCCTTTGGCCGCCCCATCAAAATTAAGTTTATACCAACCAATTTCTGGAGGATTCTAGATGTAATCAGGGGATTTCTTTTAGGTTTGATTAGGAGTGTTCGCAACAAACAATAGATGACAATGAAACCCAAAGATCTTACGAAACACAAAAGAAGTAAAACACATAACGATTATACCTGATCGCTGATACCTCCATGATTCACTTTCGTAATACCTTTTTACTTGCTGGATGATGTTGCCCTTAGATTGGACGTACGAGCAATCTGCAAATGCCTAAGTCCTACACCAAGCTTTGAAGGATTTATGCTATGTCTAAATGCTTATGCCTAAACAAATGCCAAGACTTGATCAAATGACTATAATAAATATTGAAATTGATATGAAAACTAAGTGTGCAAGTGAATAAATGCCTATAATGTCTATGTAAAATGTCAGCGTGTTTGTGTGTGTCGCAAAGTGAGAGGAAAATGACATTTTATAGAAAATGTCATTTTGAGTGGACGGACGAGATTAATTAATGATGAGAACCTAAAATGAGAGGTCCAGATTAAATCTGAGAATCCCTAATTAGGGTTAGGGAAAATTCATTAATCGAACGGTCAAGAAAATGTCTCAGATAATCGGATTGACGGTGGAGAATAAATGAGGAAATTAATTAAAGAAATAAAGATTTTTGAAAATCAAGAAGATAAGATTGCCTGATTTGTGAGATTCGAAAAAATCAAGAAGATAAGATTTGGACTGAAGATTCAATTTGGAAAATCAAGAATCTGCCCGATTACTTGATTTTTAGAAGATTAATTACTATTTTGAATTAAATTAACTGTGCAACAATGATTCTAGGATAGATAAATAACAAACAACTTTCTCTATCATCAACGAATCGACGCCAAGATTGAGACGACATCGCAAATAACTCAATTCCATTTCCAAAGTTCTATAGAAGAATAAACTGGCACCAAAATTCAAATCCACCATTTCCACCTAGCAGATAAGATCAATTAATTCAAATAAACTAACCGACCTACTCAATCAAGATGATTGGCATTACATTAAATAAACAAATGCAACTACTACCTAATAACCTGTTGAAATCAATGTATTGTTTGCACCAACAAAATTCATGGTACATCTCAGACAATTAATGATCTATTTCCAATAAAACAAATGTTCCCATTTTTATTTAATAATCATGTGAAGAATAAATGACATGAATTAATTAAATAATTATGAATTATTTAATCAATAGTCGAATGTGGACCAAGGACATAATTAAATGTCATAATTATGCTAGGACGAAAGTGGTAAAAATGATGCTCGCAGGCCTAGGTCATTTTTAGGTGTCTACATTTTGCCCCTCTTTGTCATAATGTTGCTTGTCGCATTGTGACAAAGAAAATAAGTCAAAGTCATGCCCTAGTAAAGGTATGGAGTATCATTGCCCCCTCGGGAAAATTTTCAAATTTTGGGTCGGCGACAGAAAAATTTGCGAAAGGGTCCCGATAAATCAATTTAATGACCAGAAAAACAACGGCGCAGTCGGTTCCAGATTCTGACATGTTTAAGGCAACTAACGAGGAAGTCAAAGGTGGTCAAATGAGCCTCCAGTATTAACCTCGGTTGAGAAATGTCATTTTGACCTTATTAATAGGTTGACAAAGGGGTAAAAGTCAATTCATTTCTACTATTTACCTTGCGAAATTCGAGAGCTCAGAGCGAAAAGCATAGCAGCGACGATAGTGATTCCAATGTCAGAGCACCACGGGGAGATCGTACGGACCTACAGACGGCCAGAGGGCTCAGAGCCAGCGGTATGTACCCTTGTCCCACTTTGTCAATTTCTTGTTTTGCGTGCCAAATTTAAGTTTCTAGGACTAGCAATATTTGCGCCATGATGGAACTGCGTTCGCGTAAGCCACACTCGTCTACGCGTTCGACGCATTTGATGCGTCGCGAACGCATTTTCCAAGACAAAATAGGGAAGAGCGGTTGGTTGCACTGCATTTGACAATTTCTGCAACACATTCGACTTATCATGTCGCAATTGAATGCTTGAATGCTGCAATTGTCATGTTGCAACACACTCGCTTTTTTGAATGCCGCAATTGTGTTTATGCGACGCAATAACCTTAATGCAACGCATTCGTCGAATTTCGTGACGTAATCGTGATCATGTGACGCATCTGATATTTTGGACCGCATTTGATGTACGGTGCAATGCAATTGAATTTTTGAGATGTAATTTCCTGAATGCGACACATTTGTGATTTACATTAACCTTAGTTGATTTTGATATTTGCGTATCCTTAGATGCTTTTCATGATGCTAATAGTTGTCCAAAATGTACTGATGTATTATTCATCTTTTTGCAGAGGCAGCTTGCCCCTATCTACACGAGAGAGAGTAGACTGACCACCTTTTGGTTTGCCGATTAGGTGGGCCTGCGAGAGTGGCGACGATTTATTCGTCTGGGACTATTCTATGCTACCTTTATGCCCGCCATTCGGGCGAACAGGGGTTTATTGACTGCGCTATGCGAGCGGTGGCATTCGAAGACTTGTTCGTTCCACCTGCCGACAGGTGAGGCCACGATCACCTTGGAGGATGTCTATCGAATATTGCGAGTGCCGATCCGAGGGGAGCAGATCGTCTACAACCCACGTCATGGTGAGTAGACATTCCGAGCCTACTATCGAGACCAGGGTGCAGGATTGGGCATCCAGGGCTACGAGATCAGATGGGAGTTTTTGGCCGAGCACTACGATCGTTTCGATGCATTCCTTGCGACTCTGATTGGAGGGATCCTGATTTCAGACCGCTGGGGACATGGATTTCCTATTGGTTGGGGAGACATCCTGGTTGGCATGAGACGGGACATGACGGTTTATGCTTGGGGTCCCTGTTTGCTTGGGACACTTTACCACCAGTTGCATGATGTTGCATACAGGAGAGGAGAGAGTATCTCCTGCGGGACCACATTGATGATGATCTGGGCGTGGGAACACATTGCCATCTTTCGTCCTCCCATTCAGAGACCACAGCTGGCCGAGGGGATGCCCTACGCTTACTACTATGCAGGTGCACTATAACAGATATGGATGGGTGAGACCGGTTGGTGGCGGCACATGATCGACACCATGGCGACATTTATCTGGAGGCCATACAGAGACTGTGAGGTGTGGGACGATGAGGATTCGCACCCCACCGCAGATAGTACAGTACCTTATTACCGTGACAGCTGTAGATGTCCCTTGATCATTGAGATGTATTTACCCGTAGCATGTCCGGGAGGTAGTTTCGGGAGCAACAGTGGCGTACCCTGGTGGGGATACGAGTATGCCTCTACCTTAGGCACGTCAGGGACCCAGCCATCCTGCTGGCCTTCACAAAGCAAAGCATAGACGGGCTAGGAGCCTGTGCATGGGGATGGAGGGAGGAGCACCATCCGGTGACCTACATCGATTATGATTTGAGCAGCGGCGTGCACGCATCGGGGCATTGATGTGATCCCGCGACGGCCAGTACCCCAGCTGGACTGGATGGTCGCTGATTCTCGTACCACGGGCCAAAGGCGTGAGGCAGAGATGGAGGCGGGGAGAGGAAGAGGTAGAGACGGAGGGGGGCAGAGGTGGGATGATGGCGGAGATAAGAGGGGGGTGGAGATGGAGGTAGAGACGGAGGGTGGGATGATGGAGGGAGATGGATGGAGGCGAATGGGTGGATGGGTGGAGATAAATGGATGGATGCTATGTTGGGAGAGGGAGGAAATGGGAGGGTGGAGGAGACAGAGGAGGTATGGTGGGGGGACAGGGAGGAGGAGGTGGAGGTGAGGGGGGAATGAGGAGGAGGTAGTGAGGGATGGATGAAGGATAATGGATGGATGGATGGAGGATGGTGGAGGAGGACATGGATAAATATATGGAAGGAATGGAAGGGAACAGTGGAAGGAAGGGACAGTGGATGGAATGGGACAGGAACAAGGAAAGAAGGGAGAACAGGCCAGCGATAGGAAATTATAAGAGCAGGCAGTGCCACCAGAGCGATGGGATCCTACCTTATCCCGATCACAGACGAGGACAGGTAGCGGACACAGATCAGGCAGTGGCAGTGGCAGCAGGAGTCACACCAGTGTTGGAGGGTCTACCTCGATAGGTCATACGTCCGGGCACATGTCACATCACTCCCACAAGCACACCCCGAGTCATAGCCATGGGTCAGCTGATTCAGCGCAGAGGTCAGTACAGGGTCAACCACCAGTGATAGATCCGTCCACCTCTTAGAGTCCAGCAACAGTTACTTCACAGATGTTTGCTACCGTCAGGATGATACCCTCACTCACGGTTCCATCGGTAGCATAGACAGAGCCCGCGATAGGTCCACCTATCAGTTCAGTGCCAGGTTCAGAGCTATAGCCGTCGCATTCCTCACCACGAGGGGGTGATGAGAGTCTACCCTAGGGGCATTTTGCTATTTGTGACACATTATGTATATGATTGAGCCTGCGAGCTCCATTTTTGGGATATCCGTTGACTCTATCCTGTGACATTGTACATTTTTGAGATGATATTTATATGATGATGTAGTTTTGATGCAGCCTACATGTGTTATGTGATGCTCTTTGCTTTATGTATTATGATATGTATAATGTATGATTTATGATGTATCATGTATATCCTATGATGCCTATTTGTGATTTTGATGTTATGACGATGCAATGCTTATTTATATGAGATGATGATGATGTGCATAATGTTCTTAGTAAAAGATGCAGTGTTGATAATTATGTTAATGCAATGTTTGTGATTATGTATATGATTTAATGCCATGGATGATGTATGTATGGACCTAATGCAATGTTTATATGATCATGGATGCACTTATGTTTTTGGATGTCACAGGATATCATTGTGAGATGGAGGAGAGAAGATGACGAGACTGATGAGAAAAGATGATTAGACCAAAGAGGAGAAGACATGAGACTGACGGAGATGCATGTTAACTCCTAGACCAAATCCTTCAACACTTTACTGTAGGACTTTTTAATATTTATTGCTCTTAATCATCATTGGGCAGACTGTTGTAATGGCCAACAAACACCATGATATGACATAGATCAAGGTGTGCAAGGTTGTACCATTACATAAGACAAACAGTCACAGACAAGGATGATCATGACTCATATTGAGAGCGTGACTGCCCCAGTCTTTTCATCATAATCAACCACAAGCAGAAAAGACAAAGACAAATCATGAGACGTCTTTGCTTCTCTAAATCCTGTTTCTAGGACATCCTTGAGAAACTAGCAGCATGATTGTCGAAATACAAAAACAAATAAATCCCTTACCATGATATGTCGTTGTTTTTCTAAATCCCTGAATCAGGACCTCGCTGAGAAACTAGTAGTCATGCATGTCAATCGTCATGATACGTCGCTGCTTCTCTAAATCCTGCTTAGTGGGATCTCACTGAAAAACTAATAACATGATAAAAAACCAAAAGACAATTGTCAAGTGTTTGCCAAGTGCGTCTGGATATCCATTGTTCCGATGTCAAGATGTCTGGTTTAATAATGTCGAGTTATCGAAATGTTTAAAGTTTTGATCTTGAAAGATGTCGAGAATTGGTGAATTTAGGAAGGACACATCCTGAATAATGCCGATGCTGAGAGGATTTGATCCCTAATAGTGGTAAGGGGTCCCTCTAAATGATGATGATGCCTAGGAAGGACACATCCTAAGGCATAGATGATAGAGTTGGTTCTTTAGAAGGACACATCTGAAGAATATTGATGTCACAAAGAGTGATCTTTAGATGTCAAGAAGATTGCTCAAAATTTCAAATGACAATGACGACGCCTAGGAAGGACACATCCTAAGGCATAAATGACAGAGGTTATCGTGCAGAAGGACTCATCTGAAGATTAACCAAAATTTGACAGTTTGACCGGTTTATGATGATTTGATTTGCTTTGACCGAGTTTGACTTGTGTTTGACTATATGTCGATATTGCCATAATGATGTGAGTGATGTGCTGATGAGATTGCCTTGCTGAATAAATGATTGTTTTACTTTATTTTAGGAGTTTTCCCATCTGGAAAATGATTGAAGCCTTTTGATGTGTGTGCCAGTGTAGTGCCATGAACCCTAATGGACTGACCTAGTGCGACCTCGGGGGCCCATCGATAGATGGCCTTGCCTACGTCATACACTCAGAGACCTCGTAGTTCGACACGACCAATGACTGTCTTGATGGCCAAATATTGCGTCATGATTTTATTTTGACAAACCTAAAAGGATTGACCTAATGTCTCGGGGACTCAAATGTGAGTCTTGCCTAGGTAGCAAGTGCGCAGAGACAACGTAGTTCGGACAGACGACAAGGACTGATTGACTTGATTGACTTTGACCAGAGATGACACTGCGTTTTTGTTCGTCGAGCGGTCTGATGACTTGTGGTTTTCTTCAGGACGTTTTATGATTTTTAGGTCTTTTTTAAGGACATTTTGCGATGTTTTGGTCTTTGTTCAGGACATTTTGTGATGTTTTTTTTTGGTCTTTTTCAAGACTTTTACCAATGTTTTTATCTTTTTTTTTTCAGGACTTTTTATTGCTTTTTGTCTTTTTTCGTGATCTTTTGCTAATGTTTTATTTTTTTCGTGGATCTTTTTATTAATGTTTTTGTCTTTTTTCAGGACTTTTTTCCAATTTCCAAGATCATGTGCGACATCCACTGCAGTTTCATGATAAATGTTTTTCCCCCAGTCAGGTCCAAGACTTAGCCATTTTTAGGGAATATGGACGGGATGCTGCTGACTTACTAGATGGACAATCGTCAGGACTTGATGTCAATCATTTATCCACTGTGACAGGTAGGGTAGGATGTGGTGGTGATTTGCGGAATAAAAGCGGAAATACCTTTCATCCTAGGCCCAGTTAGACAAAATGATAGTAGATGGCCGAGCAATGATTGATTACGCATGGTGCCTGTTTGCCAGGTTTTCACCACGGTACTTGTCCAAAGCGCCTATTTGCCAGGTTTTCACTATTGAACGAATCACTTTTCTCTTTACTATTTTCTTGACTTTTTGATTTTTTTGGTGTCACCAAGATGCCTGTTTGCCAGGTTTTCATCAGAGTGACGATTTTTTTAATTTGTCAATTTTTTTTTTGTATTTTATGGTTTCCAACCCAATCCTCTGATGCTATGCGTAGAACCTTCAGAGATGTAAACTGTTGATGGGCTCTGTCAATTGTTCTCCATCTGGTGTAGCCAATTGATATGCTCCAGAACTAAAAGAAGATATGATAATGTAGGGACCCAGCCAATTTGGTTCAAATTTTCCTGGCTTTTCTCTATCGGCTTGGTTCTTGGGGTTCTGCATGAGAACTTGGTCGCCAATGTCAAACTTTCTGACCATAACCTTTTTATTGTAGCTGCGACAAAGACGATTCTGATATGATTGGAGATGGTTCAGTGAATTTTGCCGTCTTTCTTCTAGTATTTCCAGCTCATGCAAGCGTGATTGTCGGTACTCCTCTTCATTAGTTAGACCCTTCAGGGAGACTCGTAGCGAAGGAATTTTGACCTCAATGGGCAAGATGGCCTCAGCGCCAAAGACTAGGGCAAATGGGGTGGCTCCTGTAGGCGTACGAATGCTAGTTCGATAAGCCCATAGAGCAGGGTTGAGTTGTATGTGCTAGTTGCGGCCAGCGTCATTGATAGTCTTTTTGAGAATTTTGACAATGGTTTTATTGGATGCCTCAGCTTGGCCGTTTCCTTGTGGGTAGTATGGAGATGAAAAGTGGTGTTGAATGTGAAATCGATCACATAACTCACATACGTCTTGGTTTTTAAACAGACGTCCGTTGTCAGTGATGATGGATTGTGGAAGACCATACCGACAAATGATGTAGTTAAGGATGAACTTAGATATTTGTTTGCCAGTAATATATGTCAATGGGATGGCTTCAATCCACTTTGTGAAATACTCAGTGGCAGTAATAATGAATTTGTGGCCGTTGGATGAGGTTGGATGAATCTTACCCACGAGGTCGAGTCCCCATTGAGCGAAGGGCCAAGGAGAAGTGATCAGCCGGAGTTCCTGTGCTGGAGCATGGACCAAATCACTGTGTATTTGAAAAAGTCTTGACATATTCAATTGCATCATTTTCCATGGTCGGCTAATAATACCCAAGTCTCATTACTTTCTTAGCCAGAGTAGGACCACTCGAATGAGATCCGCATATACCGTCGTGTACTTCTCGTAAGGTCGTACATGCTTCGTCGGTGTCGAGACATCTAAGGAGGAATTGCTCGTCAAAATTCTGTTGATGCAGGGTGTCATACGACAATGGCATACCTTGGGAATTTTCTAATGAAGGACTTCCTTTGGTTATTGGGCGGTTCGGTGGAAGGGTTTGAAATTTTAGGTAGTCGTAAATGTCCTGATACCAAGGAGAGTTGGGACCAACAAGTTCACAAACCATTTCTGATTCTGGGATATCATATGCTAGTATCAAAAGTTGTTCTACTAAGAACTCAAATTATGACACATTTTTAGGGATGTCCAAGAGAAGGGAACTAATGAGATAGCCATTGCATCGGTGCCTTATTACGTGTCTGAGGTTGTTCAAAGAAATCAATTGGAGTATGTCGAGGGAAACTGCCCATCCTCTTGTAGGAAACAACTTCTCATCTTTTGTTTCATAGTCATCATTCACTTGGTTGATCACGAGCTGGGAATCCCCAAATACAAGCAACGTCTGAATTTTCCATTTGATTGCCAACTTGAGACCTGTGACTAGTGCTTCATACTCGACAATGTTATTTGTGCAAGGGAAAGCGATCTTGAATGACTTTGGAATTGAATCCCCCTATGGTGTGATAAACAAGATTCCAGCGCCTGAGCCATGACCAATATGAGACCCATCAAAATATAGCTTCCATGGTGCTGCCGGTTCTGCATGAAAAATGGATTCATCGGGAAAATCAGTTACCAATGGATGGGTGACTTGGATCGGTGCATCTGCTAGTTGATCTACTATTACTTTCCCTTTTATTTCCTTCACATTTCGACATATTATATGTCATACTCACTTAGTATTATGACCCATTTTTCCAACCGCCCTGTTAATGCCGCCCGACTTAAAAGATATCTCAGTGGATCAATCTTGGTGACCAGCTGTGTCTGGTGACTAAGCATATAGTGTCTTAATTTTTGGGATAGCAAGGCATGCACGTTCGATGTATGTGTAGTTCAACTCATACCCTAGCAGTGTGCGGCTGATGTAATAGATTACTCTTTCTTTTCTTTCATGATCATTTTGTGCCAGCAATGCCCCCAGTGCTGAACTAGTAGTCGAGATGTATAGAATTAATGGCTTTCCATGAATGGGTGGCATGAGGACTGGTGTTGATAGCAGGTAATCCTTAATTTGCTGGAAGGCCTCTTGACATTTATCTGTCCATACAAAGGGGATACCTTGCTTGAATCTTGGAGCGGATGACACTTATCGCCAAGCCCGAAGGCTATGGCTTGTAGAATAGATTGTGCACTACGCTTGCCCACAAAGTTAGGAGTTCACTAATTCCTGCAGGCGAGGCATGTCTATGATTGCTTTGACCTTTTCGGTCGACTACTCTAATACCTCTTAGGCTTCAGCCAATGTCCCAGAGTTTGCGATGTGACCCCAAAAACACTTCTTGGGGTTTAGCTGAACTTTATTACTCTTGAGTCTCTTGAATTATGTCAGTACCTTCAAAAATGATCTTTCCTTGTTGCTGATTTGGCCAATGGGTCATCTACATAATCTTCATTGTTTTGTGCATCATCGTGAAAGGTCGTGGTCATAGCCCTTTGATATGTGGCTCCTGCATTCTTCAAACTAAATGGCATGGCGTTCCAACAATATGTACCCCATGGGCAAGTAAATGTCATTTTGTGCTAATCCTCAGGAGCAATGCGGATTTGATTATAGCTAAAGAAACCATCCATGAGGGATAAAATCTCATACCCTGCTGTAAGGTCCACTATAATGTCAATTTTTGGCAAAGGAAAGTCATCCTTTGGACATGCTTTATTTAGGTCTCAGAAATCTATACGAGGATCAACCCATTTGGCTTTATGACGGGACTAGATTAGAAATCCATTCAGCAGTAGTCGATAGGCAGGTAATCCCGTCTAGCAATTTTAACTTCGACCTTGACAATAGGGCAACTTTGTGAGTGCATTTTCGTAACTTACGCTGACTGGTTTAGCATTAGGTAATAGTGGCGGATGGTCGCGAGAACCGATTCAGGGTCGATCTGGCGTAATCAGCATAGGACCATCGCGAGAAGTGATTTTCGTTTTGCAAAATTTTATGAAATTCTGTGGTTTCTCTTAGTGATCGGTAACCGCGGCAAGAGGACCATCTTGGGGTCTTCTGTAGTTGAGATGTTATCCTCTATTGTGTCCTCAATAAGCATAGCCGATTTTTCCTATTGCATGGGGAGAAAGTCCATTCCTCCATCTTTGGGCGCCTCAGAGAGGTTTTCACGCACAGATACGTCCTTTATTTTTACTATTTTATCGTCAAAAGGTGCCTTTCGGTTTTCACCTAGAGACGTTTCACTTTTTATTTTATTTTTACTTTTACTTTTGCGACTAGAGGATGGAGCAGTCTTGCCGAAGTATGCTGTGCAATCTAAATCAATGGCGAATCCTGATTTGTGTTCCCCACTGGGTATTCCTTCTCGTAATCCCATGAATTCGACAATTTCCTCATCATTCTGAAATATTGTCGAGCTGGCGGTCCTTGTTGGTCCCAATCATTGCTTCGAGGGTAAGCTAAGGAGATGCCATCGTCGATCTTTGGTAAATTGTGGTGAGGATGTGAAACATGTAGGCGATTCAGTGATGGTATTCCTTAAATTATCATCATCCAACTCTACAATAGGACTCTGTCAATATTCTCCTTCACTAGTGTCATGATGGATTTGTCAAAATAAATTGAAGGTTTTAGAGCCCTGGTTATCAATGTCGTCTGACACTTCAGATTGATTGGATTGAGGGGGTTCAGACAATGGGTGTTGTATGTCGTGGGAAGTGGTAGTGGGACTTTGATTATTTGGTGCTTGTTCAATTTTGAATGTTTGCCAAATCATTGTTCAGAGGTCAGTTCCCTTGGTTCGACAAACAAATCATCAAGACAACAGTCACTTAGGGATCATTCTGAGCCAAATTCCCACTCATGGGAGTCTGTTTTGGTGAGGGTTTCCTTAGTAGTCTCGACACTATCAGAAGCATGTACTCGCTCATTTGAAAGTCGAATCGTCAATGCGTCATTGTCGGGGTGATCCAAACCCTAATCAGTCTTCCAAAATTTGAAAAGTTTTTATGGGTTCCCTGACGGTTTTATTTTTCCTAGGCCACTAGTACCATCGTGTGCTTTAGCCTTCATGATGTCATAACCTTTTCCATATCTTTGAACTGGTAATGGGGGTAGTGTGACAGTATCCTTATAGATCCATCATGTGATGTCAGCAAGGTCTTCCTCACTCATGTCTCCCCACTTGATAAAAACTATATTTGGTGGAACTTTGAAGGTTTCTTGAGGTTCCATTCTGAAACATGGCCAACCATATATCTTTCGGGGCGTGGGTATTGTTGTTATGCTGTATGTTGTATTTAGTTTAGGCTACCAGTAGGGTCCTAAATTTTTGTGATGGATTGATCTTAGGGCTAAAAGTATGGAAGGTGGTGGTATGGCGGAAGACATGGATGAAGTGGATGTGGAAGATGATGTGAGTGTGGAAGGGTTGATGTATTTGGATGACAAGGAGCTAGGTGATTCTTGGTTAATAGGTACTTAGTTTTTAGTGATACCCCTTAAGTTGGTACAATATTGGAAAGGGTCAGGGTCTCCATATATGGTTACTTCTGTGCCGTCAAATGGGAACTTGAGGCATTGGTGGTATGTAGAGCGGAGCGACTTTTAGGCGTGAATCTATGAACTGACCAAACAAGATGTTATATAGTAGTTCCAAATCGGGACACAGCGAGGAGTTGTGTCTACAATGACCGGTCCCACTCGGTGATGAGGAGAAGGAATGACACCCGTGAAGAGCGTTCCTCATCATCGTATACTTTGATCACTATACTCTTCGTTGGGTCTACACATGCATCAGAGAACCCTAGAGCCTTAACCAGTTTGAGGGAGCATATATTCAATCCTGCTCCGCCATCTACTAAAACCCGTCTAACTTTGTGCTTGTGGACAAAAGTTTCTATGTGCAATGCATCATTGTGGTTGGTTTTAGGTGATGAGTAATCTTGATCCAAGAAGGTGACTTGGTGAGGCATAGTGAGATATCCCACCATAGTTTCAAACTGATTGGCCATGTCGATGTCCTTGGGGACCGAAGACTCTAGGATAGTTTTATCTAATATTTCTTTGTGCGTGGGAGAGATACGAAGCAGCTCAAGGATAGATATTTGTGCGGGAGTTTTTCCTAGATGGTCGATGAGGTTGAATTGACTTTTGGATTTCCATTGCTTTGTGGTTGGGATAGGTTTTGACTGTTTAGCAGATGGGGCAGGTTGTGATTGTTTAGCAGATGGGCCTAGTATGGTGATTTTGGCCTGTCTAGCAGGAGGTGGACCAGCTATAGTGACCTTGCCACTTCGAGTATTAGCATTACATTGGGGTGCTCTCTTGACCGTAATGATCGATGCACTCATGGTCGGTCCGGAACATTATTTATAATTGGTCCACTAGAATAATAAGTACTTGGCTCGGGTGAGTTAGCTTGATTATGTGGACTGAAGTGAAACATTATGAGAACCATGGTCTGGAGTGGATTCTTGTGGATAGTATGATCTGAATTGGAGGCAAATTGTGATCCACCTACTTCGATGGTGCAACTTTCGATAAGATCTTGTATTATGTTTTTCAATTGTTGATAGTTAGAGGTTGTATGCCCTTTTGCTCGATGGTATTCGCAAAGTGCATTATCATTCCACCATGTTGGTTTGAATTGTCCTGGGTCATATGGTTTTGGTTCTAGAAGTATGATGACCCCATGCTGGAGGCATTTCCTAAGGACTTTTTCAATGGGTTCGCCCAAGTGAGTGTATGTGCGACCCCTAGGAAACTGTCTCATCTGATGGTATTGTCCCTGATTATTTTGACCGTTCTAATTGTTTGAAGAAGTATTAGGAGGAGGTGTCAGTGTCATTGTTGGTCTATTTTGCTGTTGAACCCCTTTCAGGGCCAATACAAGACCCACAATGTTTGCAGTCTTGGCATCAACATCACTGTCATTTGTAACGTGCTTATTTTTAACCCAATATTTGTTTTTTTCGGCGGGTGGATTGACGTTTGTGTTTTTGGAACCATATCTCAGTTCTCCCTTTGCGATAAGGGCTTTCTCAATCTGGACCCCTTTTTCAACTAAATCTGTGAATTTTGTGCAACAATGTATTTGTAGTGCATATTTTAGGGGCCCCAGAAGTGTTTGGACAAACATGTCAACTTTTTCCCTTTCGGGGATGTCAATGTGACATCGACTAGCGAGGCTTCTCCATTTTTGAAAAAATGGGATAAATGTCTCACCAGAATCTTCTTGCGTGAGATTGCACAAGCTAGTGATAGAGGTATCCATGTCGATGTTGTACGTGTAATTTCTTATGAATTTTTGTTTAAGCTCATCCCATGTCTGGATATCCTTTTGAGTTGAAAACCATTCAAGGGCTTGACCCGCCAGACTTTTAGAAAAAAGTCTCATCAAGTATGTTTGTTCGTAGGCGATGTCCATACAATTGGTTGCGAATTCGCGAACATGTTCAATGGGATTTGTCTTGCCTCTATATTTTGTGAAGTTGAGTGACACATATCCTGGCAGAAATGGAGGCATTTATAAGCTCGTGTCGAATGGGTATACATTTAGGTCATATGATATTTCTGATTTCTTGCCTGAAATGTACATGTTTTGGATAGTTTTCTCCATATCCCTCATTCTTGTTTGGAGGGCGTCCACAGCAGGGTCGTTTATGTTTCCATACATTGGATTGCCTGGTAAACCATGTGTTCTTGTTTGTTGTGCATGAATATTGGTGTATTGTGGTGGTATGGATAGTTGTGGTATGTATGACGTGTGTGGATTGACATGTTGTTGGTATTGGAAGTTATGATTGGGTGCATGTTGGTGTTGAAGGTTATGATTGGGTGTATGTTGATATTGAAAGTTATGATTGGGTGCATGTTGATGAGTAGGTTGGGATGTGTCCCCCAGCCATGTGTGTTGTTATTTGGGGGATGTTATGGCCATGGATGTTATGGTGTGTTAATGATGTCATGGGTTGTGTTATTTGGCCACCTTGTGTAAATTGTTGATTTTGTACAAGGGGAACGTTTGTATTTGTACCTTGGGAGGCAATGACATTTGACTGTGTTGTTGTGTTAACGTTTTGTTGTTGTCCTTGGATGAATACACGTCTTGTGGCTCCTCCTGAAGGATTTTGTGAAATACCACTGAGCGGATATGTCGAAGTTGTGATCATGGTAGTAGATGGAGCTGTCGAGGGGGGATTGTTATGACTTGATGATGCCCCCGTGGCATTTACTGTCGTGGTATTTGTGGTGTTGAGGATGTTGGGGGTGTTTGGGATGTTGGGAGTGGCATGCATTGTCGTTGTGGTCCCAAAGGAAGTGTTGCTCATAGTATTTGGAAGTTGACCACTATGTGACATGTTATGTGCGTTGTTGGTATTAGGGTCAGGAGGTGTCAAATTTAGCATGTTAAAGTCAAATCCTTGTGGTAACTTAGCTCCTTCACTCAAGAGCATAGCTAAGAATCTGTCTCTGTCATGACAGACCATTGTTTCAACAAGCTGACAGGCCTCTGGGTCTTGTGCCAGTGCCTCTAAGTTTTCCTCAAGTATTTGACCATTTTCATCTTTTTGCAAGAATGATTCGAATGGACTGTTTGATGAGGATTGTGTTGTCATTGGAGGTTGATTGTCTAAATTAGAAAATGGATCGTAAAAGGTCCAGTTTGGGTCATGTGGAGGATTGTTGACAGTAAACCTGGGGTCTTGTCGAAAGTTTTCCATTTGTCTCTTTTGTTTTTGAAGTCTAGTTTCCACCATAAATGAGATTGCTCAAATGGGAATGACAACTAAATGCAAGTATAACACTACGCGAAGTCTAAGTTCAAAATAACGACTAGAATGACTAATGTTTTTGGATTTTCGTGAATAGGATATGCAATGTATAGACTTATAATGCAAGTTAGGACAAGGGTACCTAAGCACTTCTAAGCTCAAACTTTATTTTTGATTTTGACTGCTAAAGGACTTTGTTGAAACTGACAAGGTGACAAGGTCTGAATGACAAGTGAGTTTTCCTAACTAGACTTTTGAGTTGGAAAAAATCTCACAAAAAAGGACAATGACTGAAAATGGGTTTGACAACTTAGTCCAAAAGAGCCTAATCTCGAAAGCAATGACTTTGCAAAGTGTGCTGAGATTTGTCTAATCCTAAGTATGCAAATATGAACCTAGGGATAACCTAATGCCAAATGTATGCAAATAAAAAAATAAAAAAATGAAGGATGAAACCTATGGTGACTAATGCAAACTAATGGTCAAGACTTTGAGCAATTTCAAGCTTGGTTTCTGACAGAATCTCCCTGGTGACAGTGTTTGACAAATGGTTGAAAAGTTAAGACCTCAGGTTTCGAATATGAAATTTTAAATTTTTGACAGGAAAATGCGTCGTTTGAAGCTTCGAATGCGTCTCAGTTTATCAAATGCGGCTTGATTTTTCAATTGCGGCTTTTGGACTGTCAGATGTGACTTGATTTAGCATATGCAACTTTTCAATGTTCAAATGTGTCGCGACGTCTACAGATGCGGCATTCTAAATGTCAGATGCGGTTTAACAGAGCAGTTGCGGTGTAGAAAATCAATTGCGGTTCGACAGATGTGACAATTTTGTTTCAAAATGATTTTCTTGTCGTTTTGATGTCAATTTTGATCTGTTTGGTGAATTTTTTGTTTCAAACTGTGATAAAACTAGAAAACACTTGACAAACACAACGTTTCGAATGTAACCAATCACACATCAGATAAGCACAATCCTAGGTTAGGCCATGACAATATTCGCTAGATTCCATGGGTTTCTAGCAGCATGCTCGTGGCGTGTGCATTCTAAAAGCAGGCGCCGCGGGCTCCCCCTTACAGTGCACTCTCTTCTTAGGCCAACCAAGCTTCCAACCCCCATGAAACTCCCATGGCGAGCTGATCACCTCTACTACAAACTACGAAAGTGTGGATGCCTTCACACCGACCAGTGCTGTGCTAGCAAATAGAAGGATTTTGGCTTTCTATACAAGAGTTTTTAGTTAGGTACCCCCGTTCGAGTGGCCATACATGGGGCAAGAGATTAATCACCATTAAGGTGGCACTCCAGCCTAAAGAGGTTAAGCTCAACAGGGTTTAAGGGAGTACAACTCCGTCCGTATGACACATCCGCACAAGCAACCTTAGGTTTACATTTATATACCGATCGGGGGTAGCTTGGCTTTAGCTCCGTTGCCGGTTTGAGTCGTGTTGGGGTGATGAAATCCTCAGGCAGGCCCAATTTCTAGAGTTGGTAACCGTTTCTCTTACACCCAAGATCGCCTAAAAGTGCAAGGGGAGAGGATACTCCGATATACCAAGTCAGGGTAATAACAAATAAAAATGGTTCTAGTTTTCTGATCACGAGGTTTTCACCAAGTGAGAGCATACTCACCTACCATTTTGCAAACACAATCAAGTAAAGAAGACATGAATGTTCTTTTTAGGTACACCAAAGTTAAATGTTTGCTAATCTATGAAAAACAAGCACAATGTTTTATTCTGTCTTCGACATTCAAATCTGCAAACAAAATATTAGTAGTCTCTTTATGCAATGATCTTCGACACCCGAATAGTAACCGCCACACGCTACAAACGAAGATTAGTAACACAAAAATCTAATCTAGCTAACATGTAGGCATGAAAAAAAACCAGGAAATCAGGAGACCAGAAAAAACCAGAAAGAAACCAGCAACCAGAAAACCCTAAAATCCAAAAATCAGAATGTCAAAAATGAAAGAAAATATTTACCAGTCAGATGGGGCGCAACAGAGCATATGCGTCGTTCAGGACTTCGAATGCGGCACGACAGATCAGATGTGTCGTTCCAGATATCGATTGTGGTTTATCAGGGCGATTGCGGCTCTTATGTCAGCGGATGCGTCGCGACGAACCAAATGCGTCACAATGTTTTTAAAAAACACTTGCGTCATTCCGTACTTGTACCTACAAAACAGCAGAAAACACAAAAAAATGTACGGAACTAACCAGAAAAACGGAGTCAGGTTCACCAATGTAATCAGGGGATTTCTTTTAGGTTTGATTAGGAGTGTTAGCAACAAACAATAAATGACAATGAAACCCAAAGATCTTACGAAACACAAAGTAAAACACATAACGATTATACCTAATCGCTGATACCTCCATGATTCACTTTCGTAATACCTTCTTACTTGCTAGATGATGTTGCCCTCAAATTGGACGTACGAGCAATCTGCAAATGCCTAAGTCCTACACCAAGCTTTGAAGGATTTATGCTATGTCTAAATGCCTATGCCTATAACTATAATTGTCAATGTCTATGCCTAAACAAATGCCAAGACTTGATCAAATGACTATAATAAATATTGAAATTGCATATGAAAACTAAGTGTGCAAGTGAATAAATTCCTATAATGTCTATATAAAATGTCAGCGTGTCTGTGTGTCGCAAAGTGAGGAAAATGACATTTTATAGAAAATGTCATTTTGAGTGGACGGACGAATTAATTGATGATGAGAACCTAAAATGAGAGGTCCAAATTAAATCCGAGAATCCCTAATTAGGGTTACGGAAAATTCATTAATCGAACGGTTAAGAAAATGTCTCAGATAATCAGATCGACGGTGGAGAATAAATGAGGAAATTAATTAAAGAAATAAAGATTTTTGAAAATCAAGAAGATAAGATTGCCTGATTTGTGAGATTCGAAAAAATCAAGAAGATAAGATTTGGACTGAAGATTCGATTTGGAAAATCAAGAATCTGCCCAATTACTTGATTTTTTGAAGATTAATTACTATTTTGAATTAAATTAATTCAAAATAATGATTTTGTGAGATAATAAATAATCTTTTTCAGATTATTTATCAAAATGGACTGACAGTTAAGATTGCGATGACATTTTAAATAATTTAATTTATTTAAAATGAGAAGAATATTAAATTGGCAATTAAATAATTAAATTTAATTATTTAATTTAGCAGATAAGACTAATTAATTAAATAAATTAATCAATTTATTTAATTAAGACGATTAGTGACATATTAAATAAATAAATGTAATTCATTTATTTTATAATCAGGAAGAATTAATGAAGAAAAGAAATTAAATAAATTAAGAAATTTATTTAACTAAGGGAAGACTTAGACAATTAATGACGTATTTAATAAATAAATAAAATTTATTTATTTAATAATCATGAAGAATAAATGACATGAGTTAATTAAATAATTATGAATTATTTAATCAATAGTCGAATGTGGACCAAGGACATAATTAAATGTCATAATTATGCTAGGACGAAAGTGGTAAAAATGATGCTCGTAGGCCTAGGTCATTTTTAGGTGTCTACACTAGATAGTGTCTCTTCTAGCCAGGGATCTAGAGTTGTCATAGGAGTTGGTATCCAGGTTTTGATGCCAAGATTTGGCCATAATAATTGCCCTCTCAGTTGGACCTTTATCTGGGGTATTCCCTTTGAAAAGAGAAATGTTTTCCGCAATGAGCTAAGAACCAATACCAAAAACCTCCTTCAGACTCATCTCAATGTTCTTGAAAATACTATTGTTTCTCTCTTTCCATAAGCACCAATAGATAATGGGGGGAACCTGGTTCCAATTTTCACAAGGGGTGGATGAAGTGTCCAATCCAACTCAAGATAAAGGATTTAATATCCTTAGACATAGTCCATTGAATTCCCAAATGCTCTATAGCTAGCTCCCACACACCAACAACAAACAAGAAGTGTAATAGCAAGTGGTCCACCAATTCTTCATTGATCTTGCATAAAAAACATCTGTTGGGGATCTAAAATCCCCTTTTCCTCAAATTGTCCTGAGTAAGAATCCTATTATGGCAGACAGTCCACCAAAAGAAGTTAACTTTCAGGATCATGTGTCAATTCCAAAC
>VDFB02204165.1:0-20189 GCA_007258455.2 Sequoia sempervirens | reverse complement strand
AATTAAAAAAGTAAACGGATGTTTGGAGAGATCCAAGGATCGACCAGTTTTGGTTATTCAACCTGAAAGAGTTTCAAAGGATGTTGAATATTGGTGTAATCATGCCCTTATTTGAAATTTTTGGGCCTTCATCTTTCTCTACCTGTGTTGCACTCCTGGGCACATTGGGTTTGGAATCCTGAAGGTGATATGGAGATTATTATGGCAGCTAATAACTATTTTCTGGTCATCTTTTCAAGCATGTTGGATAGGAATAGGGATTTTGAAGGAGTCCCTTATTTCTTTAACCAGGTGGGGCTTTTCATCAAGCCTTGGCACATGGGCTTCAACTCTGTTGAAGAGATCCCCTCGCGGGTACCTGTGTGGGTTCGTTTGTCGAGGCTTCCTTTGGAATTTTGGAGGGAAGATATTCTTCACTCAATTTCATTGCTTCTTGTAAAACCTGTGGGATCAGCTACACAAACTCAAGATCATAATGTAATTTCTTTTTCTCATATTTGTGTAGAAGTTTATTTAAATAATCTGTTACCAGACTCTATGGAAACTTGCATGGGATCTTCATCTTGGATCCAGCAGTTGGATTATGAGACCCTCCCTTTTAGATGTCGAATTTGTCATGAATATGGTAATTTACACTTCAAATGTCCCAGATTGAAGCCCTTCCCCTTGGCTAACTCTGGACCTCCTAGGGGGGGTAAGGGGAAGGCTCTTTTTTCTAATAAACCTATAGATAATGAGGGTTTTACTCTAGTTAAGTCTCATAACAAAGGCAAGGGAAAGAAGAGAACCTGGTTGGATAGACAGAATGAGGGTACTTTTAATAGATTTGATGTTCTTGAAGATTTAGTCCAAGAGGAAGGTATTCCAGTTGATCTCTCTTCTAGGGCTAAGGGTCTGCATGAAGTTCAGGATGAGGATACAAAGAAGGAGGATCAAATTTTATCTCCAGGGGACCTTCAGGTTGAGAAGATAGCTATGGATCTGCCTTCTCAGGTTCAGGATATTAGGGATCTCAAGGGGTCACAGGCTTCGAAGGGATCTGTTGTGGTGGCTTCTAATCCCCCTGCTCCTAAGGGGGCCTCAAACTCTGTGAAGGGTAACAAAGCTCCTCCTATTTTAGGCTTACAACAAAAATCTTTTAAAAAGGGGCCTCTTGATAAACCATCAAGGAGTCAAAGGAAGATTCATCAAGAGAAGGTCAAGATTATGGGTGATACTTTGGTTGAGTCTGGTTCTTTGAAACCCATTGATTCCCACTTCTCCCACCCCCATAAATGATTGTTTTATCATGGAATGTAAGGGGGTTGAACAATATTCCTAGACAAAAGGTTGTTTGTAGATTAATTGAATCTCAGTCACCCAATGTGGTTTTTATTTAGGAAACTAAACTTACAGTGGATGGTTTGGCTAATTGTGCTTCATGTATCTAGCCCTAGGGAAATTGGCAAGGGGTGGGTGCTTTGAATAGCTCAGGGGGGTGGCTTGCTTCTAGAACCCAAGGAATGTGCTCCCCTTATGGTGGATTTCTAGCCAGTCTTCCATTCCTCTGGTAGCCTCTTGTTTTGCAACTGGACAAAGGTGTTTTTTATCCAATATTTATGCTCCTACTAATATTTCAAGTAAGTCAAATCTTTGTGCTCACATCAGATTCATCTAGGCCTTGTACCCATTTCTCCCTTGGATTTTGGCTAGTGATTTTAATGTCATTACTTTCTTGGATGAAAAACATGGTGGGATAGCCATGCTGGACCCTTCTACAACTCTGCTCAGGGATATGATTGGTTCTTTGAATCTCATTGATGTGAAGCCAACCAATGGGGTCTTTACATGGAATAATAGGAGATGTGGTGTTGAGGCTATCTCATAAAGGCTTGACAAATTTATTGTTTCCTACTATTGGATGAACAATAGGTTGATCACCAGTTGAGAAATTCTCAATTAGAGGGGCTCTGATCACTGGCCTATTAGGGTCTCTGTCATCGCTTATGGAGTCACCAAAAATACCTCTTTCAAATTTTAGTTGATGTGGTTAAGAGATCAGTCTCTGCATGATCTTATGTTGGATTGGTGGTACGAGGGGATGCCTACCCATGGGACGGCCATGTTTACTTTTAGTAAGAGGCTTCAACATGTGAAGTTCAAGCTTAAGAGATGGAATAAACAATGTTTTGGGAACCTACATGCTCAAAAGATGCCTGCTCAGTCCAAGTTGGACACCATCACTCATCATATTTGACACCAAGAGTTGACCTTTGATCTAAGTAAAGTTGAGTCCTTGGCTCTTAAGGGATTGGAATAGTGGGAACTTCAGGAGAAGATCTTCTGGAAGCATAAATATCATGTTGATTGGCTTCAGGGGGGATAGGAACACTGCATTCTTTCATAATTTGGTTAAGGCTTGAAGAGAAGGAATTCTATCTCCTCTCTTGTTTCACCTAATGAGGCTCAGCTCTCTTCCTGTGCTAATATTTCTATGGAAGCAGTTAATTAGTTTTCAAACCTATTTTCTAGGGAGGATCTTCCTGATAGGGTTGAGGAGAGGGCCATCTTGGATTGTATTCCTCTCCTGGTCTCTGCTGAGATGAATGGGGCTCTCTTAGGTCCTATCTTGTTACCTGAATTGGAGACAGTGGTGTTTAATATGAAAAAAGGTAAGGCTCCTAGATCGGATGGGTTTTTGATTGAGTTCTTTCAGGAGTTTTGGGAAACAATAAAGTTTGATCTCCTTGAGGTGGTTTTGGAATCACATAGGACTAAACAGATGCTCAAGTCCATGAAATCTACTTTCTTGGCTCTCATTCCTAAGAAGGAGAGAGCTAATCAGCTAGTTCAATTCAGGCCTATTGCTTTATGTAATGTTGTTTACAAGATCATCACCAAATTCATTGCTGAGAGACTAAAACCACTCCTCGGTACTCTGATCTCTACTGAGCAGGGTGGTTTTGTTGAAGGGAGACAAATTTTGGATGGTGTTGTGATAGCTATGGAAGCTATTCATTTTATGGCTAACTCTAACGTTTAGGCTATGTTTATTAAACTTGACATGTCTAAAGCTTATGATCGGGTGAGCTAGGAGTTCTTACAGAAAGATCTCTTAGCTTTTGGCTTTGATGAGGAGTGGGTGAATTGGGTTCTTAGTTGTGCGACCTCATCCTCCTTCTTGGTTCTCATTAATGGGGAACCTTTAGATTTGTTTAGTGCTTCTCGAGGACTCCAGCAAGGGGACCCTTTATCTCCTTATTTATTCATTATAATGGCAGAGGGTCTTGGAAGATTTATTAAATCTCAGGTGAGGCAGGGTCTTATCCATGGTTGGAGCTGGAGCAATTATCTCCCTTCCTAATCTCATATTTAGTTTGTGGATGATACTAGGTTGATGGGCAGGGCTAGAATTAGTGAGGTAGTGAACTTCAAGAGAGCTTTAAACATCTATTTCAAGGCTTCAGGTCAGTGTATTAATGATGACAAATCCTCCATTTATTTCTTCAATAATCCTTGGCTTTTTTAGAGCAGGATTGCAAGGATCCATAGATTTCAGATCGGTTCTCTTCCCTTGATGTACCTTGGGATCCCGTTGGCTTTGGGATCTTAGTGTAGAGATTATTGGGAGGGAATTTTGGATAAATTCTAGAGTAAGGTTAGTCATTGGACTTACAGATGGTTATCCTCTTTTGGGAGAGTAGTTCTTCTAAAGATGGTGGTGCAGTCTCTCCCCATTTATAGGTGTTGTGTGCAAGTTCCCCCATCCACCTTTGTGTGGGAATTTGATGCTCTATCTCAGAAATTTCTTTGGTTAGGCAACCTTCTCTCCTCAAAGTGGAGTTTAGTCAAGTGGGAGTCTATCTGCAGGCCAAAGCATGTTGGGGGCCTTGGTCTTAGGTCTATGGCTCTTACTATCATAGCCTTGGCTGCCAAGCTATACTGGAGGTGGTGCAACAATCAAGATTGGGATTGGGCCATGATTCTTTCCCACAAGTATCTTCCTATGGCTGATAGCCTTGATGTGTTGTGGCTTGCTTTGCAGGGTAAAGGTTCTTGTATTTGGGATGCCCTTAAGAAGGGAGATCAGCTGATTAAGGAGGGTCTCTTCTAGATCTGTAATAGAGGCTCTGATGCTCTATTTTGGCAAGACTCTTGGGATGGTTACCCTCCCATTCTTTCTAGCTTTCCTCAGCTTCAGCCTCTTTGCCATATTTTTTCTGATGCTAGTTGGATTAAGGTGGAGCATTTTAAAATTGTCAAGTGTATTTTTTCAGGCGATGGTGGCTTGCTAGAAGGACCCGCAGGAGTGGCCCATGGGTGGTTCTGATGAGGATCATGCTATTCTTACTAGATTTTTGGAGGGCAGGCTCTACAACTCCTTTAATGCGAGGGATGTTTTGGCTTGGATTCCTAGTCAAAAAGGTAAATTTATTGTTGCTCAAGGCTATGCTATGCTTGACAGGAACTTACATGGTCCAACTGAGGTGCAATGGTGGAAGAAGGTATGGGACAAATTCTCTTGGCCCAAATGCAATTTTTTCTTATGGTTCGTTGCTCAGAAGAAGTGTCTCACTTGGGAAAATCTTTGCAAGTGAGGTTTTCAGGGACCTTCTATTTTCCTTCTTTGTTCGCACGGTGAGGAGTGTACCTCCCACTTGTTCTTTCTTTGCCCTTATTCTAGAGAGATATGGCATAGATGGTGGGAGGCTTGGCATCATGGTTGTATTCATGCTACCTCCCTTATTTATTTTTGGGAGAGTTTGGGCAGGCCTCCAACAAAGACTTCTTTTCTGCAGGTGGCCTGGTCTATTGGGCTTATTTTCATTCTCTAGAACCTTTGGCTGGAAAGGAATTGTAGAGTTTTTTGTGGCTCCAATTTGGGAATTTTTCAATTGTGGAAGAAGATAATTAGTAGGCTTCAGGAGACTATTTCTATTAAGTATGATATGTCTAAAAATACTCATCATGGTGATCTTGCTATTTTTCAAAATTTGAACCTAGGGGATAGTAGAAGGGGATGCTTTGTCGAAAGAAGGCCCCGTCAGGTCAGGAAAAGGGTTTGTCAGGATGGGAGGTGGACGCCTCCATTGGTGGGGGTCCTAAAGATTAATACTGATGGTTCTTCTCATGGGAACCCTGGTCATGATGGTGTTGGGGGTGATTGTAGAGGTAATGATGGTGGTGCGGTTTTTGTTTTCTCTATTTACAAAGGTTAGCAATCTAATAATCTGATGGAGGCCCTTTCTATTAAGATTGCATTTGAGCATGGATGCTCTTTACACTGGAGGAGGATCATCTGTGAGTCAAATTCTCAGATTGTTGTGGATATGTTGAACAACTAGAGTTTGGATGATGTTAGTTGGCAATTAGCCTCTGTGGTTAGATAGATTCAGAGTCTATGCAGTTCTATGGATTATGTCTCCTTTTGTCATATCCCTAGAGAGTGGAACAAAGTGGTTGATTGTTTGGCGAAGTGGGCCTCTGAGAATGCGGATGGCTACAATATTAGTGGAAGGGATGAGTTACCTTTTGATTATCATGGGACCCTGGAGAGGTTTAAAGTGGAAGACAGGAATATGTAGTGTTGTTGTTGGTTGTTAGGGTGGTGGTCTTGATTTGGTGGGCCTCTGACCTTTGCCTTGTACTTTGGATTTGATTGAATAAAATTTTTACCCCTTCTTTTTAAAATATATATATATGTTAATAATTAATTGTTGAATTTTATTATTTATTTAATTTCCAATTAATTTAATTTAATAGAAATTTAATTACATTATAATTTTTTTGATAATAATAATAAATATGTCATATAATATATATATTAATAATTAATTGTTTAATTTTATTATTTATTTAATTTACAATTATTTTATTTTATTTTAAACTTATTTTAAAAATATTTTATTTTACATTATATATACTTAAAAATTATTTTTAATTTAATTTTATTCCTTTCTATCAATAAAAATAATAATATATACCTTTTTCATTAAAAAGAAAATCCATAGAATAATAAAAGGATAAGATGAAATATGAATTGAGTGGTTGCAATGACACAATGTGTTTTAATCACACTTCCGGACAAAAATTCCCCTGTGCAGCCAAATAATGTTTCAAAATATCAATGTGAACGTCCAGTGAGCGGTTTCCACGTTGAGGAGGGGATAAAGAGTTGGCCCACATCTCAACCTCAAATTCGACCTCGCCGAGCTATAAAGTCTACAAACACCACCCGAATATTATTCAACAATCATTTCAAAAGCAAGTCGAAGAGAATCTAATTTTTCTCAGCACTCATCAATGGCGTTCATGGCTTCAATTATGACAAAAGTTCCGGCAGGCCTTAACTACGGGTCAGTGCAAAGGAACAAAGTGGGTCATATCAGTAGGTTGCCACACAGTAACCTCCAAGTCAAGTGCATTTTAGAGGTTTGCAATTTTGTTGTTCGTTTTTGCAATTAGAGTATATTTTTTAACTGTAGCGTTGTCTAATTTCTTAAAATTTGTTGCGTGGATCAGGAACCAGAGCCCCCGTTCACTATAGAAGGCGTTTCTCCTTCAAGGTCTACCCAGGCAAGGAACACTTCAAATGCCCAATTTATAGTTTGTACTTTTTTTAATTTTTTGATTGTGTTTGCATTTTTGTCATCAACTTTCTGATCACACTCCATGATCTATCATCAGGAAGAGAGAGAGCAAGGAAGAGAAAATTGTTTTGGATCACACTCCATGATCCATCTTCAATTTTCTCTTCCTTGCTCTTTCTCATCCTGATGATGAATCATACAGTGTGATCTGAAATATTGATGACAAAAAACGCAAACACAATCAAAACTAGAAACAAAAACTGATTCAGAATTATGAATTGTAAAAACTTGATATCTTTATTTGTCTAATGTGTTCTAATTTATGGATCCAAAGCAGACGTCCGGTTCTCGTTCAAGCGCTGTCCAGATTAGGACCAAGGTTGAGTTTGTGATGGAGCTCGCCACTGGAAGGGCGGCCATGTTGGGATTCTTGTCGGCCATTGCAGTGGAGGCTTTGACCGGAACAGATTTCTGGTCACAGCTGTATGGTGGAGGAGCGCAGTGGTTTATTTTAACCGAAACAATAACGTTAGTGGGAACGTTGGTGCCCTCTTTCCAGGGAATATCTCTGTCGGGGCCAGTATTTACAACCGCAGCAGAGTTGCTGAATGGGCGCATTGCTATGGTTGGCTTGGTGGGACTGGCCATCAATGAATACATCAGGGGCAGACCTCTTCTATAAACACCTAAATAGGCGGTGGACTACAGTAAATGTACTTGTTTACTGACTATTTATCACTAGTGTCTTGATCAAGACACACCCATGAGGCTTGGATGCTTTATGTGGCCATTTTTAAGTTTTATATTACAGCTTTAAACTGTATAATTTGACATCTGTATATTTTTTATATAACCGTTTATATTGCACATAAAAAATTATTATAGGTGAATTTAACATAGTATTTTAATTTGTAATATTAATATGGATTATTTTGTATATTTTTTATATAACTGTATATATTGCACAAACCATTCCCAAACAGCTGATGCTCATGCCACCACTTCCTTGAATTTCAACAGAAATTGAGGATCTCGAAGCCACATCTTTCCAAATCTAAAAGGAAACCGCAAAGATTTCACTCCCCCAACACCTCCAGAAGAATCAAAAAAAGATCTGAGGCTAAAAACGGTAGAATCCTACCATCCATGATAAAGGGGAAAGCTATGAAATCCCCACTAAACAAAAAATTATCTAGTTTCTATCCCATTGAAACCCGACCTCCTATTTGTCCAGATATAAGAACCATTCACCAATTGAATATACAGCAAGGAGTTCGAGTTTACAAATTCCTTGAAAGTTGTTTGAGACTGTAACTTCCTCCCAACCCCACCACACTTGTCTTTCGCCTTCAGGATTGCATTAAAATCACCCCCTAAGATACAAATCAAACCCTTTTGAGACTAAAGAAAGGCTCCAATGTCTCGCCATACCAATCTCTTGTGCACCAAATTAACAGTCCCATAAACATTTACCAAAATGAATTCAGGATTTGAATTCACACTCTCAAATTTGCTCACCAACCACCACCTCCCTGCAACCACTTCCTCAAATTGTACAAGCTATGGATGCCACATTGTTATTATTCCACCCTAATCCCCTTGAGAATCAACAATAGAGAAGCTCCAAGCCCTTTGTTTTTCCTTCAAACTCCCTATCTCCTCATTCTGCAATTTAGTTTCTTGAACAAGGACGATATCCACCGATTTGTCTTCAACCCTGACGTCTAAGTAGATGTTGGTTGTTAGGGGTGTTTAAGCCCCTAACATTCCAGCTTAGCACCCTCATTACCCCCTAGGAAGGGGACCACCATTCCTTGATCTAAGATGCATAGTAATTTTTTTTGTCCAGCTGCCTCCACTGTAAGAGACCTTTTCTCTTCATTCGTATTCCGCCCAACTTTCCTCTTATCTCCACAGTCTAGAGTTGCTTTCCCATTACCCTACAATTGAATCCCCAACCTCTTCCTGGTACACACCTTTGACTCCTCTGAATTCCACTCCTTCACCACTCCCAACTGCCCTTGAACATCCTCCACTACCTTCTCCTCCCACCTCAGATTCTCAGCCTCTTCTACTTCTTTCATAGCACTCACTTCCCAAGGAGCCTCTCCATACAAAATCAATTAAATATTTTTTTCATCTTCCCAATCTAACCTCTTCTCAACCTTCTTCTCCTCAACATTTTCCTCTTGATGAACCTCAACTAAGGTTCTTAATTAATTCCCTACCTCCATAATTGTTTCCCAATCATTAAGTTCCTGGTTCAAAACTGAAGCATTCTCCTTCAGGGCAGCATTCATGTCAATATCCTCCAACCTCTCCTTCAAAGGTTGCAACCCTATAGGAAAACCACCATGCTCTAACAATGGTAAATCTACATCCCTCCTCCCTACATCCTTAGAATCCTCACACTGAACAACCTTAACTTGACCATTCTTAAACAGTCAGCCCTTCGAAGATCCCTCTACTAGATCCATAATCTCTTTACCCATCTGAGAAGGTCTCACCTTATTCTTGAGTCCCTCTCAATCCCACATCTTCAAAACTATCATCTAGCATTGGGACCAATTACAATTAACCTTTTGAACCCATTTATCCCCATTAAGTACTAGCTCCATTTCATCCCACAGAGTACTCCAGGGTGCCACCTTGATTAAAACCCTCATCCTACCCTCATTAGCATCATTTAGGGCTTTCTCATCTATGCCTAAAAACTTTTCCAGAGCTCCTCCAATACATTCTAGAGCATTAGAAGACCATAGTTCTGAAGGAAAGTTATCTAGCTCAACCCAAACCCTCATACTATCTAAAGTATGATGAGTTGGCTCAAAATGCCTTGACCAAGTAAAAAAATAAAATCCAAACCTGTCTATTCTTAAATGAGACATCTCTAGAATTTTAGATCTTATTTTAGGAAAGACACACTGAACCAAAGTAAAGCTATTCGCCAAAAACTTTATGGTCGCCTTATCTTGCCACTTGTCAAACCACCATTATCGCATATGAGTCTTAGTGCAATTATCACCCTACCATTTTGCAAAAATAGCCCTATTCTCCAGATTAACCCTTGTACTCTCAATTTAAGCATTTCTTGTATCACCTGATCAACATAAGATTTAATCACACTAGGCAGGGGCTGCCAATACTTTATGATCTCTGGAGCCCTTTCTTGGGTAACCTCTTTCACTCTTTTCTCAGCCCATTGCATCTTTCCCGCAACAAGGCCATTTTTCCTCCCAATCTCAGCTTCCCTAGCACCCCTAGTAGCCCCTTGCCTATTTTCTTGAGCTCTTGGATTCATCATTTTATTCCCTCTCCCCCCATACCTTGAGGGTGATCACTTTCTTTTCCTAACTTATCTCATTCTTGGTGATCCACCCCACCCACGCCTCCAACTAGATACCTAAGGCAACTCTCTCTGAGGCTACCGTTGAAAGCCCCTGCTTGGTTCTGAAGACACACAAGACCTTCTGTCTTTTCCTTTTGATGACTTCCTTCCCTCAGGCTCCTCAACACCTATCCTCGAAGCATTCCCTAGGTTGACTGACCATTCCTTAGTCAATCTTGAGGTGATGGCCATTCTTTCTCTGCATCCCTCGCCCAAGATCTTGCATCCCAAAAACCTCAAGACCACCCCTAACGACCATTTTTAATAGGAAAGAATAACATATAATTAGTTTATTATAATTATAATATAATAATAGTATTTATTATAATAATAATAAAAATATAATTGTATTATAAAAAATTTATAATAATAATAAATATAATAAGAATATATGTTAATAATTAATTGTTTAATTTTATTATTTATTTGATTTACAATTATTTTATTTTAATTTAAAATTATTTTAAAAATATATATTTAACATTAAATTTAATTTAAAATTATTTATTTATTTATTTTATAAATATAGACTTAAGCATCAAAAATACATTAATAATTGACACAAAATGCGGTGGTGTCTAATTTTTCTGGCTGGGCCTAAGTATCACAAACTAAGCCTTGACCGGTCAATGCTTTTTGTCATTTTTTATTTTCCGTTGGGGTATGTCTAGCATTGGCTATACTATGGTCATCCCATGGCTCATGCATAGACATAGGGATTTTGTCAGGGAAGTACTATAACTCAACAGCGAATTTCAAATCATGACCCTACTCTCTGTAGCTAGTAAATTTACTCTACCGAAAACTCTAAAAGCCACGTGCTATTATTAATTTCCACCATGCCTAAATTGAATTTCAATGCTGCCTAAATTTTCAATCTGCTTTTCATTTTTCCTCAATAATCTCCATTCTCTATTTAGCATGCACAAACTTTCTCGAATGGCAAAAGCGCCCTTAAATGGCTTAACACTGTTATCTGAGGGTTAGTAGTTCTTTTAAATTTGGACTATTGAAATGTAGATGATCTTCATTTATTTATTCTCAACCTACATGTCCGTCAATGATCCATGGTCTTTTCTAATTCATTCAAAAAAATTGATCTTTCTTTGAACAATAGGTGCGATTTTTTGAGAACGAAATTATTTTTGATAGTTTTTTGAATGTTTCTAAATTTTGGTTTTATTTGTGTGAAAATTAGATCCATTGGTTATGTTAGACCATCCGAGATCAATATTTTTATTTGGCCTGTGCAGTGACTATGAAGATAGCTCTCAATGATAAATATAATAAAGATTTTTCACTACAAATCTGACCCGCTTCCCCATTTGTATTTTAGTTTTAAGGATACGACTGTCCTCTTGGATTTGCAAGAACAACGTGTTAAAATTTGGATCCGTGTTGCATTTGGAGATCAATCTATCTTTGGGGCTTCAAGAGGGGTGCGGGGCTCATCAGGTTGGGATCTCTCTAAATGGGGTTTTGGGGCAATAGTCTTTAAAGCAAAAATTTTATGTTAAAAATCTACTTTTTTTTAAAGAGAAAATCGGTGTAGTTTAGATCTAATAGTGTTGTTATGTTGAAGATATTGTATATAGTTTTGTAATTTAAAAAGAGAACTATAATGAATGTTGTAAAAGAATATTGATATTTTGTTCTATGGATATTTCTCTAGTGTATTACTAAGATTTAGCCATCTAAATCTTTGTGTTGTTGATATGATTGTTGATTCTATTATTTTATTATTATCTTTTTTTTTCAACTCATTTGTGATGTAATATTGTATGATTCTATAGATTAAAATTTTATCATTTAGGCCTAGCTTTTTCAATATATTTTAATATAATATAATCATAGGCTATACTCCCACTCTAGTATGTCACTACTAGAACTATATGAATTTGCTAGCTTTATACAAATTTAGCTTTGGTTCAATGTGAAATTGAACCCATTTTGTCTCCTGCATTGGTCATAGTATATTTCCTAGATGGAAAAAATAAGTGATACATAGAAAAATTGAACTTGCTCTAATTTAGGTTGACTATCATATACAATTGACCTTTATCTAGCCCATTTTTCAAAGGGATGTTGTCTCAAACCTATATACATAGGATGTGATTTTTCTTCTCTTCAATTCATTTCAAATAGAAGTGGATCTTATAGTTATAGCCCTCAAAATAATAGAGGTATATAACATAGTTCCTAATTTAGATAATAAAAAGATGTAAAATTGAGTGTAGTAGCTTCTTTCTTTTTACTTGATATATATGAATTATTTTCATGTTTATTATATTTGGTTAATATTGAAAATAGTTTATAACTATAGTTTATATGAGCAATTGATCGCAAAGATATATAAACATTAAGTTGGAAGAGACAAAAAGGAAATAAATGTGGAAATAAAGGGATAACTAATCTAAATAGTCCAATACTGTAACCCAAACCACCTCTTAGCCTAAACTAAAAGGAGGGGAACAAAAGACAATTCATAAAATTGAACATTTGCTACAAATAAATGTCCAAGGCATCATCAAAAAGGCCAAACATGATCACACAAACCCTACCATAGTTAATAACACCACTTCAACATTACAAAGTGGCAACATATATAATATAAACTACACAAAAACTAACAAGAAGTAAGGTAAATTACATAGAAAAGTAACTAGAGCCATATTACAAAGAAAACCAACTTGACACTTAACTAGAACAATTTTCACCCTTCTCCTCGTCTAATTTTTTAATAAAAGCTTTAGCATTCCTCTCTAAAGATAAAATTTGAAATCCACATACTTTTGTAACTAGGACATGAGAAACATTCTAATAGGAAAAGCTAGTAATGAGGAAAATGTACCATCACATTTTCAATTAGAAGAAATACCAATAGAAAATTAATCATCATCTTGCCCAAAAACATTAATAGCTACATTGTCCCCTTTTTCTAGCAACTGAATTAGGAATAGCATACATATTAGTATAGTTTTAGACATCAAGAACAACACCATTATCATGGACACAAGGTCCAATACCAAAAACACCAACATGAGAACAATCCTCTACGCTACTAAGAACAACATCAACAATACCAAAAGTAATAAAACATGAGTCGATACAATCATATCAGAAGTATTAAAATGGTTGAAACACTTTGTTAAAAAAGAACAATTATTTGGCTCAAGAGACCCAAAAGTGCCAATCATATCAACACCACTCTGCACAAGCTAGTGATATTGGTCATACAACACATCTTTAGCAACCATGTCCCATGCTACAAGAACTCAATGTCAAGAATAGAGTCCTCATCTACAATATTTGTTTTAATATCCTCACTCCTCTTATGCAACTACAATACAACATTGTTGGCAACAAAGGAAACTATAGCTTTTGAGAAATTTCAACAATCATATGTTTCCTATCCTAAAAAAACTCTTTATTTTTATCTATCTATATAAACCAAAGAAATTTAGAGGGACCAACCACAACCTATCTAAAATTTTATCAAGAGGAGACTAACAAATCTAGTCTTTCCAAATAAAATGACATGCCTTGACCAATATCACATTTACTAGAAATAAAGTCCAAGTGGGAAGAAAGAAATGCTATAATTTCTTAGCATAAGGACTATAAAAATAAAACAAAAAAAAATAGCTCTCCCATAAACCAAATAGGACTTAGACCCAAGACTCAAAATGACATCATCGACAACTAATTTATTAAACAACAATAACCATATGAAAAACACTTCTCAATAAAGCTAAACCAAATCCTCTTTACTCTTTTTTCAACCAAACATTACCTAGATCATATAAGCCCCAAATAGGGTTTAATTTGTTAAAATAGTACTTAGTGAAAGACAAAAAAACATATAATATATGTGAGTGAATTCTAAAAACATTTTTTCCCTATCTATTAAACATTATCTCAACGGTAGGTCCATAAACATAGGAGTCAAAGAATGTTTTGGAGATGAAATAAAAGAGAAAGTATTCACAGTAAAATGAAAGCACATTAAGGATCAATTGTGTTGTAAATTCAAGTGCATTTAGGTTTGATAAATCTAAAACTAAATATTCTTGCATTATATAACATGTTCATGTTATAGAGACAAAAAGAAATGTAGTAGCTAAGAGCCACTTTATTTCATTATATTTTCTTCATTGAGATAAAAACATGAGTGGAAGAAAATGTCACCATATTTGTGTCAAATTTGAACCATCTCATCCTCCTCAATAGTCTCTTGATGAGAAAGAGGTAAGTTATATATATATATATATATATATATTATAGTCAAGCTTAAAGTATATTTTCTTGAATTGGTTTTGATTTATTGAAATTTACTTTCAACCAATCCAAACCCTTCTCCACCTAAAAATCCTCCACTTAATGAAATCCATGAAAAAAATGAGGTAGAATAACATGATCTTGAAACCCCCTTCAAACTCCTAAAATTTGCATGCATCACCTTGAAACACACCAAAATATATCAAGGTAAATTAAAAACAAAAAATTTAAACTTTAAGTATTGGAACAAGCATTATAAATCCCTAATACAAAAAGCACACACCACCAAGCTATTGCATTGTCATTGTACCCTTTGATATCTCACATTGATTCCACGGTAGGGTAAATAAATGCATGGGAAAGCCATAGAGAAAGTTGTAATCAATTTTACACCATAAATTTATCTTGGGAAAAAAATTGACAGAAAAATTATGTGCATTTCTCTTAGACCCATAAACTAATGCATCATTATAAATAAGTTGCAAAGGATTGGTACAACAACCAATAAATAATGAATAACTTTTTGGATAGGTGGCTTGAATGATTTTTTATCAACTACCATGTAATAACCATGAAGTGCCTGAATATTTCTTAACTAAACCCCATTATGAATTTGTCCTCAATTATATCCTAAATTATTTTGATATTCATAATTTTTAAGGTAGAGGAAAAATCTCTACACAAGATAGAGAAGGGGAACATCATAAACATGACCAACAAGTGAAACCCCTTGGTCAACCATCCATTTAACAAGCCACAATCCCTTTATTTCTATAGAGGTTTAGAAAATATAGTTTATTGGTTCATTCACATATTCCTTGGTTGATCATAGGGTGCATCTATTACAAGGTAATGAGGGTGGGTCTTCAAGGCATGAGGTCACAATGCATATGTCATACTTGTAGGACTATTTACATTCATGAGCCAAAGGGCTTTGTGATGAGGCATAAATAATATACTATATATTTATGAGGTTGTTGTTGAGGTTGAGGAGCACACTCCACAGCATAAGAAGGATACTCCCAACATTAAGGAGTACATTATATAGTGTGAGCCACATTATCATTCTATGTTGGAGAGTATGGTGATGATAGATTCCTTATTGGAGGTGACATTTAGTATCAAATCATAGGCACTTTTAAATGAATTTGTGTAATTTAGTATATTTCTCATTGAATTTTAGAATTAACTATATTAAAATCCATTATGTGTTAAAAATAATAAAAAATTATGTTCTTTTATAAAATTTAAGGATCAAACAATGCATCCTACATCCCATGTGAATTCATCTCATTATTTTCCTACATTGACAAATCCTTAGGTGTATTTGTAATACATTAGTAAGTATATCATGTTCCTATTTACTTTTTGTATATCAATGTAAATTTTAAAATGGCAATTTGATATTGAGCAAGTGGGTATTGGACCTTCAACATCCACACATGTATGTTGGTGGTACTAGTATTTATTCAACTTACATTGACATAAGTTTTAACAATTTTAATGATATGTGTGTAGGTTTCATTTTTTTGGAAAAAATCCTTTCTTTATTTAATTTATGACATCAATAAATACTCCTCCCCATCTTTAGAGATCACCAAACATGTGTGTTGCTACAATAATATCTTCCATGCCTTTTACACAATTATGATCTATTAATATAAATGGAATATGAATTTCTTATAATTTAATGCAAAAAATGAAATTCATGTTTATGTTAAATTGCTTCTCTATACTTGTTACAAGAGGAGGTGGGAACTCCAATTCATGCACTTACCCCTTGGGTGAATGGTGAAAAGTAAATGATGATTAGGAAATATTGTCATCTGGGCTTAAGTGGTTACCTAATTATGTAATTTTATATTCCATTATTTGAATACTAATATGATGTTATTTATTTTTATTTATTGTTATTTATTTATTTTTACACTATATCACATTTTGATGACATTGTGTATACCTTCAAGGCCTTATTGAGATCTAAACATAAATATTTTGTATCTATTCATAGCTTAAACGCTTTAAATAGTTTAAATAATAACACTTAAGATTAATCATTATTATAAGTGATAATTTTTTAAAATAGTTTTAATACTCACTTCAAACTTAATATTATTCTAATTCTTAATAATAATAAAAATTATATGATTCTTTTCTAACACCTACATGCATTTTAAATTCCTTCTCCACTTGCCTTAATTGAGGGGGAAATGAGTTTTGTTTCCTTTTACTTGTCAATTTTATCAAATTTCCTATTTTTCATATCTTCTAAGGCAATGTTACCATCAAGTCTTAGAATTTTACTCCCTCAAGTCCATTTCTTTTATTATAATGATCATTTTTTTAAAAAGAAATAAATTATTTTATCTTAGCCTTAGTGTTAAAGGAAAGCGCCATGAAATGGTGGAGAGAACGGGTGTAAAGAACAAAATAATCCTTTAATTTAACTCTTGAGTGGTATGAAATGGAAAATAAGCTTTTAATTTGTTTCTCATATCAAGACCTCATTACTTTTTAATTTCTTTTATTATTCTTAAATGAGTTATAATTTATGATGATGGTTGAGTTTGTATTTTGTAAATGTAAACTAAAATTTTTAAATCTAAAGGTGTTTATTAATTTAAACTTTCAAATGAATCATAATTGATATTTATTCAAGTTAGTTTTTGTGGTTGATCTTAAAAAAATGTTTGGTTAGAATGATTGACATATATTTTTTAGGGTGTTCCAAGAGTTCAAGAAGAAACTTCTCACCTAATTATTAAAGTAGAGTAATTTCTAGGGTATCTTGGTGATGTAAGGTTCAACATGCCAAGAACTCTAAATGAGTTTCAACTAATTAAGAAGTTTAATAATTCCTTTGAATAAGAATAAATTTTAAAAGTTTCATCGACATCATAGAATTTTAATAGTCATCTTAAACATTCATTCTCAATATATAGTTTTGTTGATAAGTAAATTAGATAATTTTGAATTAGAAATTATATTCCTTGCATGGGGAATATATATGATTTATTTAAGGTGGATTTGAATGGATTAACTTATGAGTAGAGCTATCTTTAGGAGGATTCTATATCTTCAACATGAAATTCTTACCAAGAGATTTTACTTCTTCAAGTGAGGCTCAAAGATAATGGATTGGTAGCATTACAAAGGAAAATGATTAATTTATATAAATAGCAATATAAATATTCAATGGTATTTTAAAAAACAATAGACTATTCTAACATGGTACAGTCTATTACTTAATTGGGAAAAGGTGTGTTGTTCACCATACATAATGCTAAAAATATAAAATTAATATTTATTTATGGTGCATCTATGAAATCTAAGGATACATGCATCATATTGGTTAGAAATTATTTGGGCCACTTTGTCTATTACATGTAACATTAGAATATATATTTAATAAATTAAGAAAACTTAGTTTGTATACATATAGATTCATGATAGAATCATTATTAAGCTATGTTAGCATCTAGTATGGGCCTACATTATAAAAGCATGGTCACAAAAAATAAATTAAAAATTAATAACACTAATGATATGGAGGGATATGCATAAAAGTTATGAGCTATCCCCTAATCAAATGGGGAGTTGACTAATGGTCCATAATTCATATTCATAGACTAGGGTTATCCCTTGGTCATGGCTAGCCCATGAGATTTGAACCTAGTTGCTACCACCAATTATATCATTTCCACCAGTTCAAACAACATATTCACCACTCAATTAAGTAACCACCACCACTAATGGAACCATCCATTTCTATAGCTTGAGGAACTTCACCACCACCATTGATTCAATGGTGTCACCCACTCACCACTAGTTTCATTTTGAATTGCCCAAATTTGTTGTTTTTAATTTACAATAATATATTTTTGTTGTGTTTCAAGGTGATGCATATGAATTTTAGGAGTTTGAAGGGGGCTTCAAGGCCATGTTATTCTACCTCATTTTGTTCATGGATTTCATTAAGTTGAGGATTTTGAGATGGAGAAGGGTTTGGATTGGTTGAAAGTAAATTTCAATAAATCAAAACCAATTCAATAAAATATACATTAAGCTTGACTGTAATTATCAAAACAAAAATAGCTTACCTTTGTCCCGTCAAGAAACTATTGAGAAGGATGAGATGGCTCAAATTCGACACAAATATGGTCACATTTTCTTCCACTCATGTTTTTATCTCAATGAAGAAAATAGAATGAAATAAAGTGGCTCTTAGCTGCTATGCTTATTTTTGTCTCTATAACATGAACATGTTATAATGGAAGAATATTTAGGTTTAGATTTATCAAACCTAAATGCACTTGAATTTACAAAAAAATTGATCCTCAATGTGCTTGCATTTTACTGTGAGCACTTTCTCTTTTATTTCATCTCCAAAACATTTTTTGACTCCTATGTTTTTGCACCTACCCTTGAGATAATGTTTAATAGATAGGGAAAACAATGTTTTTACAATTCACTCACATATATTATATGTTTTTTTTGTCTTTCACTAAGTACTATTTTAACAAATTAAACCCTATTTGGGGCTTATATGATCTAGGTGATGTTTTGTTGAAAAAAGAGTAAAGAGGATTTGTTTTAGCTTTATTGAGCTTAAGTGTTTTTCATATGGTTATTGTTGTTTAATAAATTAGTTGTCGATGATGTCATTTTGAGTCTTGCGTCTAAGTCCTATTTGGTTTATGGGACAGTTAACTTTTTTTGTTTTCTTTTTATAGTCCTTATGCTAAGAAATTATAGTATTTCTTTCTTCCCACTTGGAATTTATTTCTAGTAAATGCATGATATTGGTCAAGGCATGTCATTTTATTTGGAAAGACTAGATTTTTTATTCTCCTCTTGCTAAAATTTTAGATAGGTTGTGGTTAGTCCCTCTAAATTTATTTGATTTATATGGATTGATAAAAATAAAGAGCTTTTTTGGGATAGTAAAGATATACTTGTTGAATTTTCTCAAATCTATAGTTTCCTTTGCTGCCAACAATTTTGTATTGTAGTTGCATAAGAGGAGTGAGGATATTAAAACATATATTGTAGATGAGGACTCTATTCTTGAAGTTGGGTTCTTGTAGCATGGGACATGGTTGCTAAAGATGTGTTGTATGATCAATATCACTAGCTTGTGTAGAGTGGTTGATATGATTGGCACTTTTGGGTCTCTTGAGCCAAATAATCGTTCTTTTTAACAAAGTGTTTCGACCATATTAATACTTCTCATATGATTGTATCTACTCATGTTTTATTGCTTTTGGTATTGTTGATGTTATTTTTAGTGGCATAGAGGATTGTTCTCATGTTGGTGTTTTTGGTATTCCATGACAATGGTGTTGTTCCTGATGTCTAACACTATACTAATGTGTATGCTATTCCTAATTCAATTGCTAGAAAAAGGGGAAAATGTAGCTATTAATGTTTTTGGGAAAGATGATTAATTTTATATTGGTATTTCTTCTAATAGAAAATGTAATGGTTCCTTTTCCTTATTACTCATTTTTCCTATTAGAATGTTTCTCATGTCCTAGTTACAAAAGTATGTGGATTTCAAATTTTTATCTTTGGAGAGGAATGCTAAATATTTTATTAGAAAATTGAAGGGTGAGAATTTTTCTAGTTAAGTGGCCCTTATTGACTGTGGTAGAGTCTGTGTGATCATGTTTGGCCCTTTTGATGATGGCTAGAACATTTATTTGTAGAAAATGTCCAATTTTATGAATTGTCTTTGGTTCCCCTCCTTTTAGTTTAGGCTAAGAGGTGGTTTGGGTTACAATATTGAACTATTTAGATTTGTTATCCCTTTATTCCACATTTATTTCCTTTTTGTCTCTTCTAACTTAATGTATATATCTTTGCAATCAATTGCTCATATAAACTATATTTATAAACTATTTTTAATATTAAACAAATATAATAAACATGAAAATAATTCATATATATCAAGT
>VDFB02204164.1:0-11964 GCA_007258455.2 Sequoia sempervirens | reverse complement strand
TCATCCTTATGATGGTATTCTTTGGTGGCCTTCTTCTGCGCTTCTCCAGTGATATCAAAGTTTGTCCTTTTAGAGTGAAAAGAGAAACCATATGTACTTAGTTCATCCCCTGACGCATGCACTGATTGAATTGAAGGACAAACCTCACTTATGCCAATTCTTAGAGGGAAATCTCCACCAAACCCTGTCTTATGCTTTGCCTTTTTAACAATAGCATCAAACTCACATATCTGTCTTGTAACCTCCAATAGCAGAATGTGATCAGTAGGATATCTAGGCAACCAATATGGAGCAATTTTACATCCGTCAATTTTGATGTAGGAGAAGGTGGGAAACTATATGAACCAACCTCCATATTTCTTTATTAGCTCCTTAGCTCCATCAGATATTCTTACATGCTCTGCATTTTGGAGCAACCCAGTAATATGCATTGTGAATGCATCATTTGCCCTTCTAAAATCCTGATGTCCAAGGTGCAATTTTAGGTATATGTCATAGAATATATCTTGTCCAAATGTCCCCTTTGGATTCAAACCCCTGTATGGGTAGAATCTAGCCAACACATATATCACATAGGAGGACATAGTGAACCTTTTTGTTTCCAACACATCTCTCATCTGTCTATCAATCAGTGCGTTGATGAGTCCCTCCCAATGGTAATTAATACCTTGTTCAATTTTGTTGATCACATGGACCATCCAATTTTCCAACACTCCAACACTCTTTAAATTGGCCACTCTGCTCAATAATCTGATTGCATCATATATGTCCGATCTGAATTTGATCCTGTGTAATTGCTTGGGTAGTTTGAAAAGTGAGATTTTGGTTTCTCCAAACAGGAATTGATCATCTGCTGGGCTTTGGTGGGCTCATCCTCATAGTAAGTTTTGGCCAAGTCCATATCCAGGGCACACACACATTGCAAGTCTGGCATATCGAATGCTTGGACGATAGAAACTGGCTTGAAGTTTTCCAAGACTCTTCCTTCGGTGCTTACAACCCTCTGTGTGTCAAAGTCATATTGTCGTGCACATTCTAGTATCAACTCATAGCACTGGATTGCAGGAGGGAATCCTGCCACATGGACCAATCCAGACTTCATCATCCCCTTGGTCAGGGCCGATAGATCCTTCTGAGCTATTCTTGCCTTAAAATCCTCATACCTCCACGCTCCTACATTAGTGTTAGAAACCTCAGACCATACAAAAGATATCTTACTATTAGGGACCTGGCTCTTTGTATCCAATCTCAATTTTTCTGCCTCTATAACTGAGGACCCTTCAGTATCACCCTTAGACTTTCCTGCAGCAGCCTTGCTTGATTCAGCTTGCATTCACAAAAGAGCCTCATGAATATTCAACTATCATCCATATTTCAATCAAAGGTAAGCATGAAACCACATAAAACAATTAATATCCATCATTAATCATGAATCTTTGAAAATTCAAAAAATGAAGGAATCCGAGAAAATGAGGTAAACCGGGAAAAACTAGTCAGGGCGGACTTCAGAGAAATCCAACCCAGACGGACTCCTACGGCCAAGACATCATTCGTCAAATGAATAATTAATATGGACAAAAGAGCTATGTGATTATCATAAAATTCATTTATTAACAACAAGAAATCATCATTTAGCATTTACTTCATCACCCCTAACATTGAAAATCGAAAGGAAATGGAACTAGGCAGGAAACCGAAAAAATCTAGATAGGTCAAACTTCCGCAGACCGCTCGAAATTCTGGGATTTATCATACTCTGCGGATTTGGTAGAAACCAGGAAAATCTGAGTGTACAAAAATTTCGCGGACACCTCGGAAACCTGACGATCATTAATCGAATGATCATGCAAAATTCCCTATTTAGATTCCAATGGTCTCAAAATCCATCCCAATAAGCAAAACTTCGAATGCACATGAATTTGGATTCCCAAAACCCACAAATGATCGATCCTCATGGCAAAGCAATGATGCCCTAAATTCAATAACCAGACCTCCGCCATGAAAACCAGGATAAGCTCAAAGTTTCAGACACTATCCTTCGAAATGATCAGGCTAAAGTATGGTGAGATCCCTCAGGGTATGAGCAGAGCCGGGCTAGACACAAAACATGAAAATCACGATAACCCTACCAAACTTGATAAATTCGGGCAAATAAACCGAAACCCTAATCTTCACAAAATATAGCAAATTGCACACCTAGAAGGTAAGTCCTACCCAAAACACCTACCCATAGGGGTATACCCGACATTCGATCAATAAACGAAAGCATGCATAGTGTGGGTGATAAACCCCATGAAGAGGTGAGTCAAACCCTACTTTGCCAACTACATACCATAAATGAGCAAGGGCCAACCTGAAATGACTACCAATTGACTCGAAAGATTCAATTAAAGAGCAATCAAAAGGAGGATTCAACAAAGACTTACCATAGATCAATTCCAAATGAAGCCCAAACTCAAGGAGGTGACTGCGAAACAATGTGTCCTAGCAATGGAAAACTCGACACTAGTGCTCAAACAATCCAGACGCAAGCAGCTAGAATCCAATAATCAAAGCTTAAATGAAGAATCTCAAGCACCAGAGCAGATAGCAAATGAATAATGAGATCAAAAGGTTGCCAAAAGTTCTTTAAATCCACCTGCACTTGCGCCAGAGAAGACGTACTTTGAACATTAATGTGTGACAAGACACACCAAGGAAATCCGGAAACCCAAGCCTAGAACATAATTTCGGAAAAAACCAAGCCGAACAGATAATCTAGACGAGCACAGTTTCCGCGGATAAGGCAACCTTCAGAATTTTAACGAAGTTCAGGAAAATCTGCCCAAGCCGGAAAATACCGGATTCAAGCAGAAACCCGAACTTCAGAAATCTTAGCAATAGCCTCAGAAATCTTACAATAGCCAGACAAAAGACCAGGATCCGGGAAAATCCGCTCGAGCTGAAAAATCCCAGACTCAGGTCAAAACCCAGATTTTTATTAAAACCCAAGTTTAACCAATTCAAACCTCAAGGCTAGACCAAACTCAGCAAGACCAACATCTCAAGACCTTGAAAAGACAAATCCAGTAAAACCCAAAGATCAAAAGACATTGTGAAAAGAGGGTCCCTACTCCAAGTGGGGCGTGTGTGCAAAACACACCTTGATGCAGTGAAATGGAGATTGAATTCTCACCAATGAATGGACCAATTTCGGATTGATAGCTTGTTCGAGCGCTTGTTCCTACATCCCTTCTGGTTTTATAGTAATAACCAAGGGCATCACTCGCAGTTGCATTTGATCCAGTCAAAGAAGCTTCCCACGGCGCTTTGCCTAGCATTACCTTTTGGATCGGTTGACCAAGTGAAAGCTTCAGCAGTTGGCTTCTGTCTATTCTGTTGATCCCAAGCCAGCTAACCGAGTTGAACCATAACTAGTGAATGCACCGGCAATATAGGTCAAGGCTTCTTTAGCGCCTAAGGTAGCACCTCTCAGGGATAGAGCGACGGCACCTATAGTTGCAGAGCCTGGAAATTGAGTCTACCCAGTAGACCGTGAAAACTCTTGATCCAAATCCATTCATTGGAGATCCAGTATATATCTAGCGCCGGTTGACCTTGTTTACTAAAACACAGAAGCACCAATAGCAAAGGTAGAGATAGCAGAGGCATCTGAGCAAGCAGCGGTGGAAAAAGCAACACCATAGAAGGTAGGGGAGGCAGTAGCACTTAAAGTTGACTTCCCACCATCGCGGCTCCTCTCAGGATAGAGAAAGGCAGAGCCTCTCAAGGTGAAGGTAGCTAGAGAGCCCCCTATCTATATCTCGGCCTAGGTTGATTCATCACCATAGGGGGTTGGCCTATATCTATATATGGAACCAATAGTAGGTGCTGGGCGAAGTGCTTCTTTTACTCGTTCAACTAGATAATCTGGAACCGCGGGTGCTGGTGGCTTTGCCCTAGATCTTAGCTTTGCTGGTGAATCTGCATATGGTCAATCTCACTCTATAGAAATAACAAGCTAAACTAGGCGCTCTGCCTATTTCTCTCCGTTCCTGATAAAAGGCTCAAAATGCTTCTACCTGTTACTGATGGATCTGCTACTCGGTCTCGATCCCCAACCCCTCGCTATGGTTCTTACTCTCCAGCCTCCACCTTTGCTTCTGATCGATCAAACACAACTTTTGGTGGTGAATCAACGGGCTCTGTTGCCTTTGCTTCCTCTGCTTCCGACTTTGCCTCTACCTCTACTGGGTAGTAAACTGGGGAATCTGCTACGGGATATGGATCTATAGGCTCTCGATCTCGATCAGCTGGTGTTTAAGCTGCTTAAATGGATACTGTTTCATTCTATTCCTAGTGATTCCGCTACTGGTGGATCTCGGTCTCGATATGGAAGGGATGTTGGGCGAGGTGCTGAATGGAATGCATTTCGATCCGGAAAACAAATTGCATTTGGGTCTGCTACTGGTGGATCAACTGAATCAATCTAATCAACGGGCTTCAGGTAAACAAAAGAAATAATAGGCACTGAATCTGCTCGCCCATAGAATTGTAGGGCATATGCTTCTGCGGGGTATTAAACTATAGAATCTCCATAACGACGAATTCTTCTGTTAGCTACGTAGAACTATACGCTATTGGGAAGGTCCTGAGATTAGCAGAGCTGTCGGATCTTTCCAGGTGTTGACCGCTACCCGCCCACTCACATTTACGCAAGTTAAACCTTTCATTTTCTCAGTGACGGGGAACCTTCAACCAAGAGCTATTAACCGAAGCGAGGGAGATATGTGCATAAAATGAGAATCGGGTCAATGGTTGGAACTGAAACCGGATCTGGGACTAGAACTAGAAGAGATGCTGAGGGGACTGGATCTTTCAAACGAATGGTCGGTATGGCTCTTGCCTTTGCCTATGGCTTTGCTTACTATGCTCTTGCAATCTCTGGTGCCTCCGCCACTGGGACTGATAACGTCTTCTTCTTCTCTTGTGTATACGGAGAAAATAGAAGCACTAGACAGAAGTTTCCCCTATCAAATATTTCCATTTCCAAGGCACAGAGCGATTAAACCCACACTCATGCCATGAGACTGCCATCGTACATTTCAATAATGATCGCGCTAGAGGGGAATAACAGAGGTTCATGGAGGGATATCGTCGAATTCAATCCCCATCCCATCTTCACTACATGTAGGGACAAATGTATTGATTGTGGAATCATGACATGAGGAACATAAATGCTATGGGGGAGGGTTAGGGGTGAAAGGTGTAGGCATCAACCACCCTTCCTCTTTTGTCTCTTGCTCGTAGGGATTTATTGCGCTATCAAAGCCACCTATGGCCAAGACAAGAAAGAATTGACTAAAGGAGCAATGTTTTAGCTACTACGATTGCTGGAACAGGCACTTTATGGGTCCAAATCAAGTGCTTTTGGTGGTTGCATTCATTTGTAGCCTCCAATCCTGCTTGTCATAGTGGGGAACCCTTGAGGTCAAGGTCGAGTTCGAGATGTCAACCCCTGGCAATAATATAGAGCTAGGAGAGGTCACCCCCATAGAATAGTATGGGCACTTAGAGAAAGTGGTTAGTAACGAGTAGTCAAAGTTTCTCTAGACCCTTTGCTCATCATGCTCCTTATAACCGGCATTACTGGAAGTGACTGAAGAACCATTTCTCAATGGGTAAAGCCGAGCTCTCGTGTTGGGAGAGGAGTGGAGAACCAGCAAGCTCATTGAGGGAAATATGCTGGTGTTGCCTCTGAAACGACTTTCAAGGAATAATGGGTTAAGAAATTGAGCCCCAGTTGCTAATATAGTTTTCTAATGGCCCCTACTATTCTAAGGAATCAGCTCGCTAGTATAACCTGCTCTCCAAAATTTCCAGCAAGCATTAAATTTGGGCTTTCAAGCAACTTATTTCCATTGAATAATATTAATTGTACATGAACAGGAGATCAACCTATTGATTGGGCAACTTCTCCTTTCTCGACGTATCAAAAAGTTGTTTCTAGCTTTTAGGAGCGAGACCTTGTTGACTCGCTAGGGGGCACTCAACTTTCCAGGTTGTCGAGGGATAGATCTTTCAACCCATTGATCAACCGAATATATTTATATGAGTCGAGTCTATTGGATATAGATATGGTCAAGTGATCTGGCAACAACCTAGACGTGGCTAGATTGAATCGCTCTAGGGGTATTCTCAACAAGGTTGACATTTTCTAGTGGCTATAGCAACATCTCGCCGTAACCATTTCGGGGATCATATTCGTTAATGCAGAAAGAAGATGGATCTATCGAGTTTGTTCATCCGGCGTTTGGCAATACTGAGTCGATTAGTTCTTTATGACCAGCGAAACGTCTCCCCCCTTTCGCAATAGATGTCATTTAGCCCCCGTTTATCGCATTGACTCGTATGAATCGATAGGAGGGAAAGGGAATCCAGAAGGTTGGTTAGGATGGGCACCTAACTATAGCCTCCCACCCACCCCGAGAGTGAGTGCATGTTCTATTGATAGGGAGAGTTTGTTTTTCTAAGCGAGCCAGAGAAGAAAAAGGATTTTGTGGTCCCGTGCCTGATCTACCATCGATTGAAACAACCCTGAAGTTCGGTCCTAAGTGATACGATCTCCTGGTGGAGCAGAGTAATCTCTCATTCAAGAAATAATAAGGGTGGGTTCTAAAACTCATGTTAGGCGTTCCCCCTCCAATCCAGCGGGGTGGAATTTCGAAATAAACTCATCACTCAAATTATAAATTATATATAGGGGCGGATAAAGAAAAGTTTTCTGGGTCATTCAGATCCTATGGATGGATATAAACATCCCATATCTGATACCGAGGAGCGGTCCCAGTGAGAAATGCTTGGAAAGGATCGATCCGTGTATGAAATAGAACCCACTCTGAAGCATCAAGATGCCCCCACCACCCTTCTATCTCTCTCCGCCCCAATCCATTCATCCAGAGGCTCAAATCCAACTCAATTTGGAAGCCCCATATCCTCGCTGTTTCTTAGGAATCTCTTTATTCAGAAAAGGTAGGCTTAGAATGAAAGGCAGTTGATTTTCCCTTCTTTTATATAGTTGCCCGAACCCTTCGATTCTGGTTAAGTTAGCCAGGTGGGAAAGTCAAGATCATGACTAGCTGCCACCACCTCTATAACATATAGCAATGTTCACCAGGAGATATAGATGATCGTAGTGCTAGGTTGTGCGGGTGCAGCACCTGACCCAATAGATATGAGCATTCTTTATGAGCATGGGTGCAAAGGCTCCTTTCCCGTCCCTGGCACTTCTATGGGGTATTGGGAGGACAAAGAAAGGTGACCTATGGATTGCGATACCATTTAGAACCCATGGATTGCTTGGGTTAGGGTCCGCATTGCCGTACCTGCCTTTCTTTAGGGTTGAGTTATTCATCCACCCAGAAAACATGACAGAATCAAGGGTTGCTGAGTTGAGCCCTGGAGATATAGACTATCTAAGAATTTGTCTGATCGAAGCGAAGCCTCGTAGGTAGCGCTAGGTAAATGACTGAACCCAGAAAACAAAATGCCCTGTTGGGCAAGGTCCTCTCTATATACATAACCCTATTGATTCGCATCTTACACCCGCTGAACAAGTGGACAGATCGCTTCTAGTCTTGGGGCAATATGAACAAAAAGTAAGGTTCCATTCGACGAGTGGCCCCCATAGAATTGTAGGGGGATCGCTATGCATAAAAGGTTAGTCCCCAGAGTAGCCATCTATAGATCTATGCTAATGGCAGTGATTTATCAGTAGGGAAGCTAGTTCTTTAACCCTGGGATATACATTTAGACATGGAGGATTTCCATCTAGATCTATTGCTACGGGTGGATCGACTTAACCTAGGGCTTACTCTCAAATTGGCATTGGAACTTCAACCAACCAGATCTGTATCTACATCTATATCTCGCTCTTCATAAACCCCTAGATGATCTGCATCGAGAGGTTAGCCCTTTCCCTATCTCTGTTCGTTCGGGAAAGTAACTGTTGCTTGAACTTAGTCAACTAAATCACTAATAGGATCAACTACACCTGGATCCATATCTACTTATGGCTTTGATGCTGCTCATACGAAACAAACTGGAGAACGATCCAAGGACCAACTATGGTGGATTAGTATAGGTTATAGCATGACAGGTCGTATGGTTTAAGACCCATTCCCTGAGCCTATTCCTGTTCTATATGCAAAGCTAATAGGAGCAGATCCACTAGCATAGGCATCATAGGAAATAGATGCATTATGGGTAGGCTAGAAAACATGAAGCTATGCTGACGACTAGTGCCATTCCTTTTAAATGGGTTTTCCACTTGATATGAATCATGCCTAACCCTACTATTATAAAAGGGATACTAGCTTTACCTGGAACCGAGTTAACTTGATCTCTAACTGCTAGTGATGGGGGTGCTTGCTCAAGTGCTGGCTAAGATGTTAGTGGTGGAGAAACTAGTTCAATTGTAATAGGTGCAACCTATGACTTTAATGGTACCAATTTACCTGTGCCTACATAAGCATTTTACCAATATGAAGCACCTGTTGAAACAATTTTTCTTCTTGTAGCATCACAACTAGTCAAAGAAGTAGCTAATCTCACTTACCCATATTCACCAGCAAAGACAGAAACTAGGGTGGTGGGAGCATAAATTGAACTTTTCTACTGAGCAATAGCATAGGCAGTTGATCACCCAGTATCAAAGAAAGTAGCATCTCTTATAGCTTGAGAAATAATCAAAACCCATAAATAGAAGTAGAGGAAGGAGCAGAAGCAACAAGATAGGCATAGGCAGCAAATACAAAGGCAGGGGTAAGTTTGTGGATCACTGGCAACTATAAAGGGTGGTGGGGGTACTCATAGAGTTCCTAGAGGGTACTACTGATTGGATATAATGACTGTGGAAGTGAGCCCCCATCCCATACGACTGCAGAATGAGGTCAGCTGCTCATCGAGTCCGTTGCTGTAGCTTCTGTTCCAAGCGGCCGCCTATTGTTTCTTTAGGCGGATTGGATTAATGTTCTGTAATTCAGGGCCAACTCGACAACTGGAACTGGAGAGATATAGATATATATATAGATATAACTGCTGCTATAGGAGGTCTGTTCTGTTCCGTAGGGCCAATAATAGTGGAGTGGGGTCACCCGAAATCACCCCCGCGGCGTTCAGGGCCTCGACCTTGACCTTGACCTTACTCGAGTTGGTATCAGTTAGGGCCCGACCTGTAGTAGAGTATAGATTCTATAGAGTTATTCTTCTAATTATTATCATTAATTGTATCAATGAGGTGGGAAGTGGTAACTAGGAGCTTGGATGCATGAAGGGGAAGGTTTCGCCTTCTCCGTCCTTTTGTTCGTAATTGATTGTTTCATTCTGGCCATGCAAGAAAGAAAGATAGGTGGGCATTGAGCCGATCTTAGCTCGACTGTAAAGGATTGGATTTAATCCCTCTCCACCATCCGTTAATACGTATGTAATATCACTACCCCTCAGCCACCCCTACCATAGAATTGTAGGGGCCCCCCCCCCCAACCTTCCCTCATGAATGAAACCTTTTATCCCCTCCATCGGTTCTCGCCCATAGAATAGATAGGGCCAATCGACTCTACTCGACGACTGAACGCTTATTTACGTCATATCAACTCGTTCTCAGGTCCATGGGAATCAAGCTATCAATCAATTATTCGGATCAAGCTTTCAAAGCCTGAGCCTTACCCCCCATAAACCGGAGAGGAAGGAAATAGCTCACCAGTAGAATAGTAGGGGCCCACTTCTAAACCCCCTGTAGTTTCTTTAGGCACCCCTTCGCTCGACTGTTCTCGCCGGAGAGGCACTTAACTGAGAGCAAGCTGGAGTTGGCCCTCCTTAATCACTGGGCGGTTCAACTCGGATCAATCAAACTACCTACCTACCCCTATGCACCCAGCTATCTCATTCGTTCGTCCCGGCCTTAGAATAGTAGGGGCCATAGAATAGTAGGGGCCAAGCACCCGGGAATTTTAGCTAGAATTCCCCCCCCCACCCGGGTGGACCCCAACTACCTATATCCACCTAAGTTCGGGGCACCTTACCATAATATGCCTCCACTACTTATCCCACCCACCCGCTAGCCATAGAATAGTAGGGGCCCCCCACCCGGGATTATAGTTGAGATAGTTGGGGGGCAATAGTAATCGCTCCTACTTTCCTTTCTCTCCTCGATTAGTTGGGTACCGCGGATCGACATTGGCGATGTTGGGTGATCCCTTTCCACGAGGCTTAGGGAAGGCCAAGAAACTTAGGGCTTGGAGTTAAGATTGAAATGTTCTTGATTCCCCCTCGCCAATAAAGCTCCTAAACGATGACCAGGCTGTCTTCTCCATACCGGAAGCAGCGAGAAGGGGATAATTGAATAACTTGGTTGCATTGATTGGTCGATTGATCCATTGATTAGGCCGACCCGACCAATGACCTGGGGATGAAAAGAGAAGAGGTTTTGAGTTAATCTCCTCCGGGGCCTTTTCCCTATTGCTACCCATCACCCCAAAGGGCCTCCTATATCCTCCAGAAAGATGAATCTGGCTGGGTCCCAAAAGGCCCTCCCCGCAGGGGACTTGGTATAAGGTCAGATATTCCATCCCGGCGGGAAGGCAAGAGTCGAGCCATTAAACCTACATGGGTTCTCATTGGCTCCCACCCCAACCCCAGAGATATAGAGGTGGGTGAGATAGGATGGACCGGCTCATACAATGCTAAACAACTATAGAGGGTGGGTGGGGTGGGTGTGTCTGCAAGGCTCGACCCCAACCCATTCGCCTTAGGATAGTGGGGTTTTGTGGAATCGATTGGCATCATTCAATACCGAAGCGGAACCGAGACGGAGCACCCAACGAGGATTGATGGCGATACCAACCACACTAGGCATGTGCGAATTGAAAGGTGAATAGCTTAGTGGTCGATCCAGTTCCTATTGATCCAGGTTAAGTCGATCCGGTCGAACCTGTTGATCCATATCCGATTAGGGATCGGGTGCTATCCATCTGTATCCATATGTCCATATTCATCCTATGATATCTACAGTGGACCTAGTTGACCAGGGGGGAGCACCTGAACCAATCGATCGAAGCTGGTTGAAGAGAAACGGATCCGCTTCGCCCGGGAACCCTATGATTCCCACCCACCCCGGGGGCGGAGGCAACCGCACTAGGCACGAGAATAGCGGGGGGCCGGTACTGATTCAGGTATATGATGCGCCACATCATCTCATGCATAGCTCACAATTCGAGATTGAGACCCCGATTTGGAATAATAGATGCAGAGGGCTTCGCGGCCCCGCGGACAAGGATAGGGTAGGGCGGTTCGATCCATGAAGCACTCGTTGAAGCTTCTAGCCACATAGGAGGAAAGGACCCAGTGGAAGAAACGGGTCAGAGTTTTCAGGGTTGGTTCGGGTCCCGGGGCACAGGTACAGATACGGCCGACAGTGGCATGAGCTAACCGCTAGTCCACGCCCATGATTCCGGTTGAAATCCCATGATTCGAGGGGGGGATCCGAAGCGACTGGGTGGAACTCGATCCCGTGGATGTAGAGACAGAGATCCTCGCTCCTCGATGAACCCCACCCGGCCAACAATGATAGGAAAGGGGGGACCCCCATATTACTCCCTCCCATTCTTCAACAATAGATTTGAGGGGCTCCCCTGTGGGGATGCGCCGCAACTGGGGACGCGTCGCGGAATAATACCATTCCATGGCGGAGGGTTCCAACGAATCAATGAATGAATCAATCTGAGGAGACGTTTATGGAGGTTGATCGGATCGGAATAGATATAGTTTTGTGGGGGGATGGGTAGATCCATAGAATAGTAGGGGTTGGAGGAGATAGATAAGAGGGGCACTTCGTTCAATGAGTGTCCACGGCTTCTTCGTGACCCGTTCCGATCCGAGATAGATAAGAGGGGCACTCGATTGATGATTCAACCCCATTTAGGCTTT
>VDFB02204163.1:23273-43976 GCA_007258455.2 Sequoia sempervirens | reverse complement strand
TTAACAAAGGTGCATTAGCTTGCAAGGCTGTTTCTTTTTAGAAGCATTAGACGAAGAAGAAGAGGATGAAGAAGATGAAGAGGACAGGGATGGAGGTTCAGGAGGGTCACCACCACCTCCTACTCCTTTACCTTTGTCTTCTTGCAATGAGGATTTAGCTTCCTCCTCCTTTCGAGCCTTATGTTCCTTTTTCCTCAGTCATTCTTGTCTCTCTTGAAAAAGAACTTCCACCATTGACTTCATTTCTAGGAAAAAATTTTGAAATCCCCTCTCATCAAGTTTTGGAACTTCATGTTAAGTTACCATCTCTGACATCTTCGATGGAGAGGTCCTTCATTTTCCGATCTTAGGATTGAACTCGGTAAGTGCACCTTCTCCTTGCTTCAATTTCAACCTAGTTAGCATTCACTTATGCAATTTCCTACAAAATGAGCTCTGATACCAATTTGATCTGTAATTAGAGTTTACAAAATTAACTTGTAAATTGATTCGAATTATAGTTTTTCCTGATGCAGGCAATATTGCATGATTATGCTTTTAACCTTGAAAATGTAAAACTAGTTCAATAAACTTTACAGAACTTGAAAAGATTATCTAACTACTATAATGTTGTAATTAGAAATCAAATTTTGAATTGAAAAATGAAAAGAAATGGAGAGAATGATAGAAGATAGAAGAACAGAACAGGCAAGTTGATAACGGAGTTCATCCAATCAAACTACGTCTCCAAGTCCGCTTCTCAAGTAGGACCGCTTTATTAATGTTGCCAAGCAATCGAATTGCCTTGTTACAATATCCAAGCTCCAAAACCTGCATAAAATTTCTCACAATCTCCTCTCAACACTTGAAGACACTCAAAAGGCCTTCGTGCTTACAATATTCTCCTCCAAAGAATTATTTCTCCAAAATGAACTTCACTAATTCTCCCTGTTATAATTTTTGCCAAGAAAATTCTACCTGTTTTACAAGAAAATAAGACCCCTTTTATACAAATTTATTTGCTAATATGGCTTTAACCATATTATTTTGCAAATATTGCATTTCTCCCGTTTACAAGTAAAAATTCCAACCAATTCCCCTTAATTACATAAAAATCTCCAAAATATTTCAAAATCCGTTCAAGTAATCCTAACCCCTTTTTAGAAATAATGGCTCTTATAATTTGAGCTTTACAAGATAATCCTTGAAATATTCTAAACCCCCCTTTTAAATCATAAAAATATGTAACCAATTATTTTAAGCTCCTTAAAATATCATAATTCGTTGAAATATGAGAAAGGTGGTTAAAGGGGTTAATTTGTTGTAAAATAAGTTTACGGATTTTATTTTTCTCCTTGTTTTATGGGGAAGGCAAGAGGATTTTAAGGGATAAAATCCCACCAAATCCTCTCTCTTTTTTAAATTTGATTTTTTAAACCATACATGTTTTTTTCTTTAATAATTATGGTTTAATATATATTTATGCCAACTCACCACTTCTGCCACATCATCATGTTGATTGTACATTTGTTGACATCATTAGTTGATCAAAGTCAAACTTTTGACCAGCCGTAACTTTCACATATGAGCTCCATTTTTGAAATCGAATATAGTTTTGGAATCAGCACGATGAGCACTACAACTTGGCATCATTTTTGTTTCATTTTGAGACAATCAATTTTTTTGTCTTTTTGAATGCCTGATTTGCCTGTTTGACCAAACCTTTGACTGAGCACAACTTTTGAATAGAGACTCCTTTTGAGCCCCGTTCAAGTTGCCTCAAGATTGTGTCAATGAGCTCTACGCATTGATGCTGCTTTGGATGAATTTTGAGACTGAAATTTTGAGGTATTCTGGATCCACCTGGATTAATAATAATTAATAATGTCTAGAGATAACTCTGAGTGTTTGAAACTGTTTGAAAACCTACTCAGGAGGAAGGGCCTAAGAAATTGGTGCCTAGAGACCCCGCTTAAGATCCGCCTATTCCCAATGCAAGGAGGGGCCATGGATGAGTGGAGAGTCCACTTAAGATCCTCCCTGTTGAAAGGCAAGGATAGGCCATGGATGGGTGGAGATCCCACTCAAGTCCGCCCGGACCAAAGAAGGTAAGGGCCATGGAGGGTTGGTAGGCCTAGACCACTATAAGCTCCGCTGGCTTCCTCCAGTAGGCGAAGTGTTTTCTTAGTACATAATAGTTACATTTGTGATCAATCAATGAATATGATGCCATGATGTTAATGCTAACAGTATATGTGTGTGTGTGTTGGATTGTTGTTCATATGGTGAATGCAAGTTCCCATCCAGAATTAGTTCATTAGAGAAGACATTTATTTGAGAAGGTGAAACCCTAACCCTAATTGGAAAACAATAAGCAAAGTATAGGGAAATTAGGACAGGGGACATTACAGAATTCCCAAGCAAACCAATGTGGTATTTGAAGACGAAAAGACAAGAAATTGATTCATCATCTCTAAGGTACTTAAGTTGTTGGGGACCAAAGCCTCCTAATTGGGGAGGTGTGAGTGGAAAAGGATCATTAGTGTTAGTAAAGTTCACCTAAGACATTAACGTCCATTCACTAACTAATTAAATTTTGGGGGGCTAAAAGCCTCCTAACTAGGGAGGTCTGATAAAAAATGGAACATGAAAGTTAGTAAAAGTTGGCTAATTAAGCCACTAACCTCAATTTACCAGCTAAATTGACAAGTGTGCAACTTGAAGACACTCTTGGCAGCCTTATAAGACAATTCAATAGACGAACCAATTTGGCAAAAGGCAGAGGTATGAAACAGATGTTGAGAGGTTCAAGGGTGATTTAAACACTCAAAGGTTGGAGGAACAACCAGAAAAGTGCATACCTGATAGGTTCAGCAACAGCAAAATAATTGAATAGACTTGTAAGGCATCCTGACAGTTTCAGACAAAGCTGAAACCATACAAATACAACAAATCAATACACTTGTACAGGTTGGGGGAAGACAGAAACTTTGGATTTTTTATTTGAAGTCCTTCATTATTTGGAGTCTTATTTGATGCATGTGTTTAAGTTCTGTTTATGTATACTGCTTGTGGGTCTCGTAGTTCTTCTTGTTTGAGAGTTTTTGAAACTGTTGCTTGCAAGCGTAGAGTAGAAGAGAAGGTGTTGGTCCTGTTGGAGCAAGCTCAAAACATAACAAGCTATAAGAACACTGTTGATATGTTGTTGGTGTTCTTGGAGGCCTTAATAAGGTAAATTGAATGGTAAAGTTGTGATATATTGTGGCAAGTAAAAGGTATAGCCTTATCCATCTAGTGTTCTCTTGATTGATTCTCTCCAAGTTAATCCCTTGTGCTATAAGCTTTGATTTTCCTGTGTGTTTCAGTTTACCTACAATCAATTTCAGCTCTTAAGTAAGCACATTTCTGAGGCGATCTATTGTTTTCTAAGCAAACTCTAAGAGAAAAGAAAACACAATAAACTAAAATGAATTTGTATAAGATTCATATTGGTGAATTAGCTACTGAAAATCCATGCTAATTACAGATTGATTTCTATTTTCAAGCATGGTGTCATATGGTAGAAGACTGAAGCTTATAATTCCCAACAATATGGTGTGGTTGATCAGAAGAATACAGCTTTATTTGAGATGGCAGGATGTGTGATCCAAGCCAAAGGTGTGTACAATAGATTTTGGGCTATGGTTGTGTTTTGTTCTCGCATTATTTTGAACAACATCCTAACTAAGGCTGTTAGGGATGTGGCAATACATAAGAAGTGGTGTGGTAGGAAGCAACTGTTCTATACTCTAAGGTCTCTGGTAGTGTTGGATGAGCTTAATGTTGAATGGGAGGCAGAAGAAGCTTGATCTCTAAGACTAAGTATGTCATGGTAGGTTACTCGAAGGTATTTTGCTAAGCAAACTGTTTAGTCAGTGGAATGTTGCCTTTGATGGGACACTTCCATTTGACGCTTGCTCTCAATTGATTGTGGTATATACTAGTCATATTAGACACAATCCTCTATGTTCTTTAAGAAATCTTGACTGTATTTTATGTAGTGAATAAAGAGTTATTTCATTAAAATCAAGACACAGAACTTCTAATGGCTGAATTATGACCTTCACAAAACTAATTCTTGTCATGGACAATAAATAAATCCAGCCCTAAATAGTCAATACTAACTTCAGTAGTCCAGAGTTGAAGCAACATACTGCCATAGCTGTCATGTTTTCTATCACAGTATCTCCATCTTCATAGGAATAAGTCTGTCCATCCTGATTATCAAGTGCCTCATCTTCTTCAGATCCCTCCATGCTCTGAAATGTGCCACCATTTGTAGCGGCTGGTGATTTGGGTGGTATCATTGGTACTCTCTTTGAAGGAGTTGAATGATTGAGAGATTGCCGACTACCTAACATTAAAAACAAATAGAATTTAATTAATTAAAAACCCATTACTGTGTAAGACATTGATATTGAACAGATGGCAAAAATTGAAAAATATATTGAGCTCAATAGATATGCCCACATTATCTAATCAATATCAAGATATGTTATAAGGAAGGTATTCCAAATTGACAACATGATTAATTATTCTACTTTTACTTCTAATAGCAATCTGTGGTAGAAGAGCCAAGAGGAAAATATAACGGATAATGGCATTAAAAAGTAATAATTAATCACAACAGAAAAAGCCTTAACAGACAATTCTTTCACAAACAATATGGATGTCCCAAGGGCAACAATTTGATAATAAATTAAAAATGACATATCAAAATGATGAGAATTTGTAAACCAGACACTTCAGAGTAGCTTAGAGATGACACAAATTGACATATGGGCAGTGCAAGCAAGAAAAGAAAATTTAGTGAAAAAGTGCCCTATAAATTTCCATAACTATTTTAATATTTTTGAGGACAAATTATAGAACTTAAAATAAAATCCATATTGCTAATATCTAAAAAGTATACAGTTTAAAATAGAGAAAAGAAAATAGAAAAAATTAGTGAAATAATAAACAAAAAACTATGACTCTTATGCAGACTTGGATGCAATTTAATGTGAAGAAATCCAAGAAGAAATTGCCAGCAGATTTCTTCAACAAAACCATGATAATATTTCAACAGGCATGCTATATCAGTAATTCAAACCAATAATGCTAAATCTAAAATTTAAATTGGGTACTTTCATAAATATATTGTCAAAAAAACTGGAAATCAATCAAACTCCAATTTAAAGAGTGATGCACCTAAGTCAAAAGACCAGGTTGTGGACTCAGTTGACTGATCATGTGATGCGACAAATTTATGGTAACAACTTGCATTAATAACTAGGTAAATGCAATTGGTATTACTGTAGTGGCAAGAAGGGATTGTATAAATTTGTTGATCACAACTCAGCAAATGCTCATGCACTAGCAATGGTGGAAAACAACAGTGGATACCTAAACTATCAATATTTTTCTGTACTTGGCAATAATAAAATGGTCAATGGCTTCAATGGCTTCAATGTATTCAAGAAAGTCAGGATGTATATATAGGATATCAAATGAAAAAACAAAATTGACATCCATTTCTTATTGATAAAGCATGGCATGCCAAAGGAATCTTTGATATGGTAATGCTGATCTGACTGGTCCAATGAAGAATTCCACCATATCTGGAGTGACGTATTTCTTGTTGTTGATTGATGACTTTTCGAGGTAAATGTGGGCATATATCCTAAAAAAGATATCAGAATGTTTCTCTTGCTTTGTAGCTTTCAAATCATTGGTGGAATAGCAATAGGATAGACAGATCAAGGCTCTCTAGTCTGATGAAGCAGGTAAGTTTGCCTCCAAACTGTTCCAAGAAGCCTACAAGAAAAATAGAAAACACAGCTCAAATGTGTCATATCCATACTGGACAGAAGCTGTGAATATATGTCATGTCCCCGAAATCGTAACACTAAGATAACAAACATTGGAATAAGTAAATAAGATAAAAACAAAATACATATTAAAATTATAAATATTCAATTCTTGGTGGAACCTACCTAATTTTGAATCAATACATCCAGATAATATACTATCCTCTAATAATGGCGGAGTGTCGATGCAGGGAGGGTTTTAGGCAACACAGGGATCTGAACTATTGTGCAGGGGCACAAGCTCGATGGCCTTTCAATAAACGAAGGAGCTGGAACACCCAGAACCCCAGACGGGCAGAAACAAGTCAGGCTTGGCAGGCTCCGGTTAATAAGTTTTTTATGGCTGGTGCCCGGAATGGTGGAGGAAGGAATGGCCAGTTTCAACCAAAAAAGGGCGAGCAGTTTAGATCTTGGCATTTAGCGGAGAATATTGATTTCAGACAGGTTGAAGGGAAGTTCTGGGAACCGAAGCAACAAATGGAGAAGGCTGGCTCCAGTCAGGTAATGCCGAGTATCTCCTATGCGACTGTGACATCTTTACTTCTAGGAAATAGAGAATGGAGTGATTCTGTTCTTTTTTTAAAAGCTAAGGCTTTTGTTATGAAATGGGGGGGGAAATGGCCTGCTTTTTCAAAAATCTGGGTATGGTGTGACCAAAACTGGGGGAAGGAGTGCGATCTTAAAACCCTGGAGAATGGTTTTTACCTGGTAATTTGTAAAACAACACAAGACAAGGACTGGATCATTAACAGTGGCTCGTTTGCAATGGATGGAATAGGGTTTTTCATAAAAGACTGGGCTCCGAATTTTAATCCCAATGAAACAAAGGTAGAGGAAATCCCTGTTTGGATAAAACTGAAAAACCTTCCACGAGTACTGGGATCAGGAAACTTTGCGAAAGATAGGTAGCAAGTTGGGAGGTTTTGTAAAATCGCGAGTCGGTGGATGAAATTGATTTTAGCATATATCCTAAGATCTGGTAATGAGATGGGGTTCACTCGTTTAAATAAACTGCAGTGGGGAGGGTATTTGGCGCCGGTGATGGAGATTGAAGATCACCCTTCTATTTAGCTTCCGCAACGCAGCAAAGCAGGACTGATCAAAACCTTTCGCTGAGGCAGTCAAACTTCAGAGGCAAGGGGATATGATAACTATGAATCTCAGATATGGGATTTGGAGTGTTCTTGGGGTACCTTCAAGCCGAAAATGGTCGAGGTTTGGGAAGGAATCCAGAAACAGGAAATAGACTCCCTATTTGCTAGTGGCCACGTGGTGAAACCAAGGAAGCGGATTGAACAAGAGTATATTTTAGACAAAACCCTAAGGTTTACTCTGGAGTTAAAAAGATGGGTGTGAAATGTAAGCGGCGTTGGGGCCTACAATGGGTCTGGAAGATATTAGGAGTGACAATATTTACTTGGTAAGACAGGAGAACTCACCTCAGAATGCAACTGCTCACCTCTTGGAGCAGAATCTCATTCATGAAAGAGAGAAAAGTGACACTCTACATTACAATATTAATGACCCATTCTCCCACCCTAAGGTTGACTCCTTCAGGGAGATGGGGCTACTACAGAACAGGGCGGAACAACCTTCTGAAGAAAGGGAGCAGCCACAACATTTACATGGTGTTCTAGATGGAATTTTAGGAAACCCGTCTCTGGTAAGAGGATGTGAAAACATGGCGGACAAACCTTTTTATAAGGATATTCCCATATCCCCAATAAGAAACTTAGATAGTGCTTTTGAAGGGGTCAGAGACAGTGGAGGGAATATGGAAGATGTAACCTCCGAGTCAGATTTAGATGAGGAAGATGTTGGTGAAGATGTCCTTGGTATGCAAGACAACATTGGAATAGTTGAAAAGAGAACCATTGACCAAACATTAGCCCTAAATAGCAAAGTCAATTTTGGTGAGAAAAAGAAGAGGGGCCCAAAAACAAACAGGATGAGATTGGAATTGGCTGGTAATACTGCTGGTCAAAGTAAATTGAGGTCGGGGAAAGGCTATGCCTTCCCCCGACAGCCATGAAAATCTTATCATGGAATGTCAGGGGCTGCAATGCCTCTGACAAGATATGTTTGATCAAAAGGTGTCTTGATCAAACGAGACCGGCGTTAGTTTTGCTCCAAGAAACAAAGATTAAAGAATCAGATTTCTCCCTCTTTTCGAATTGTTTTGCTCATTGGTCCTATTCATTGGCTGGTGCTGAAGGTGCTTCGGGGGGGTTGGGTTTACTTTGGAATGCTTCTGTGGTTGATGTTCAAATAGTGAAACAGGAAAAAAACTGGCAATGGTTCAGGATGGAGTCGAAACAGTTGCAAACTTGTTTCGACATCCTCAATATTTATGGCCCAAACAAATCTGCTCAGAAAAAGGCGTTATGGCAAGAACTCTCTAGGCCATTAAGGGAAAAAGAAGGTAGCATGTTCCTCCTAGGTGGAGACTTCAACGCGATAATGAAACCTTTAGATAAATATGGGGATGTATGTTGGGCTGGACAAAGCCAGCAGGACTTTAGTGATTTTGTAGTGAACAATGGGTTGTTTGAAATACATTTTAAGAAAGGAGAATTCACTTGGAACAACAAAAGGGGGGGCTTTCTCAATATTGCGGAAAAACTAGATAGATTTTTCCTGGCAAGCGATTAGGCTTCACAGAATTGGTTTTGTGAGGCAGAGATTCTCTCGATTTCTAGATCAGATCATTATCCGATTAGTTTAAGGATCCAAGAGGACTCTACCCCGAACAGATGCCCCTTCAAGTTTGAAATGATGTGGTTTCGGGCGGATAACTTCAAGGAGCTGGTTAGGGAGTGGTGGTTGAATGCTCCAAAGCGTTTTGGTTGCAAAGCTTTCATCTTCTTTAAAAAGTTACAACACATCAAAGAGAAATTAAAATCTTGGAATCGGGAATCTTTTAAAAATATATTAGCTGAAAAACTGAAATTAGAGGAAAGATTAAATGCCTTGCATACTAAGGTAATTGAACATGGGATGAGGGAGGAGGAATTTGAGCTGCAGAAGAAGCTAAATAAAGAATACTCAGAAGCTTTAGCTCGAGAAGAAATCTTTTGGCAACAGAAGTCAAGGGAAACATGGTTGAAAGGAGATAGGAACTCTAAGTTCTTTCATAACTCTGTTAAGGTTCGCAGGTCTGCCAATAAGATAATGTCAATTAAGGACGAGAATGGGGTAACTTTGACTGATGCTGATCAAATAAATAGGGAGGCCACGAGATTCTACAACGAGAGCTTTAATGCAGTGTCGGGTGGCTCTTCTGATAATATAGATATCCTGGATGTCATCCCAAGCTGCATCTCGGGGGCACAAAATGAAATGCTCATGGAGGAAGTCTCTTTGAAGGAAGTGAAGAAAGCATTGTTTGGTCTAGGAGGGGACAAAGCCCCAGGTCCTGATGGCTTCCCAACAATGTTCTTCCAAAATTTTTGGGATATCTTTGCTAATGATATTTGGGAGGTGGTCGAAGAGTCCAGGAAGAGTGGCCTCGTTCTCAAGGATCTAAATAACACTTTTATTGCCCTTATCCCGAAAAGGTTAGTTGTGAACTCCTTTGAAGATTTTCGCCCTATCTCGTTATGCAATACGATTTATAAAATCATTTCAAAAGATATTGTTAACAAATTGAAAAAGGTGTTGAGTTCGGTAATTTTTGTAGAACAGAGTGGTTTCTCTCCAAATAGATCAATATTTGAGGGAGTCATTGTTGCTCATGAAATCATTCAGTCAGTTCAAATGGCAAAAATTGAGAAAATGATGATCAAGTTAGATATAAGAAGAGCCTATGATGAGGTTGATAGGAAATTCCTGTTAAAAGTGCTTGAGAAATTTGGCTTCGGGTTGGAATGGCGGACTTGGGTGGAAAGTTGCATTAGTACACCTCGTTTTTCTGTGTTGGTAAATGGAAGCCCTCAAGGTTTCTTTAATTCTTGTAAAGGGATCAGGCAAGGTGATCCTATATCACCCTTTCTCTTTATTATTCTTGCAGAGGTGTTAGGAAGGCTGATTTCCCGCAAATGTAGAGAAGGCCAATGGAAAGGAATTAAGGTGGCGGAGGGTGTTGAATCTATATCACACCTCCAATTTGCTGATGACACTTTTCTGATGGGGGATGCAACCTAAAGAGAAGCTCAGGTGATGAAAAATTCTCTTGATAAATATGGTTTGGCTTCAGGTCAATGCATTAACTGGCGCAAATCTGAAATTTTATTTTTTAATATGCCTGTCCAAAGACAATTGGATATTAGCCAGATCCTTAGTATGAGGGCTGGAACTCTTCCAAATAAGTATTTAGGCATCCCTTTGTTTGGAGGGGCGAACAGAACAGGCTTATGGAAAGATCTAGTGGACTCTTGCCTGAATCGGATGGATGGGTGGAAGAGTAAATGGCTCTCTTCAGCTGGTAGAATTTTAATGCTTAAATCGGTGATATCTGCAATTCCAATCTACTCTATGATGTGCCTAAAAATCCCAAAGAAAGTGTTAAGTTCCATTGGGCAGCGCATGAGGAAATTCTTCTGGAATGGGGCAAGCGATGAAGATAAAATTCCGCTGCTGGCATGGGACACTATTTGTAGAGCTAAGAATAGAGGTGGGGCCGGTCTGAGGAATTGGCAATTGTTAAATGAAGCTCTGGGAGCGAAACTGGTCTAGAGTTTATATGCCAATCCAGAGTTGTTGTGGGTTAAAATCCTAAAAGCAAAATACCTAGATTCAAATGAAGATCAAAAAACTTTTACAATTCGCAATCCTCCAAAAGTTTCTGCTACCTGGAACTTCATTGTATCTTGTAGACCAGTGATCTTAAATCATCTTTCATGGCAGATTGGTAATGGTCTGAAGGCTAGGTTCTAGGAAGACTCGTGGGATGGATTGCCAAATATTGGCGAAGAGCCTGAATTAGTGGTCCTTAAACATTACTTTTCGCAAAGATGGGGATCTAAGGTGCGTGACTATATGGTTTTAAAGCAGGGGCCTTTAGGAAAAGAATGGGTATGGAAAGATGTTGTGGGTGAGGGGCTCTCATGTCAGCAAATTCAGCGAATGCAGAGGATTTTTCAAGAGAGGAAAGTCTTTATTTCAGAGAATGAGGATAAGCTTGTATGGTGTGGATCATCCAATGGTTGTTATTCGGTGAAAATAGGTTATCAACTTTTGGACTCCTTGGAGAGGGAGGTCTTTTGGGCAAAAAATTTATGTTGGAATAAGAATATTCTACCAAAAGCAGGCACCTTTGCTTGGTTAGCTGTTAAGGGAAGAATTCTAACCGGTGATAGAAGGAAGCAACTGGGGTTTGTTGGCCCGACGAAATGTGTGTTATGTGGCAAGGATAAAGAATCGGTTGATCACTTGCTATTACAATGTCAGACGGTTGCAATTTGTTGGGATTTTGTGCGCTAGAGCTGGGGTGGCAAAGTCTGTTGCAAAGGACTTTGAGAGAGGTCTTTGAAAGTTGGCCAAAGATGGGGAAATTTTCCTTTTTATCATGTATTTGGGTAGTGACGCCCTCTTTGGTGATTTGGGAGCTTTGGAAAGAAAGAAATAGGAGAATCTTTGTGGAGAAAAGTGAAACTGTTAAAAGGTTGTTGTGGCGAATTGAGCATAGCATTGAAGACGTGGTGAGTAGTGCAGTTTCTCACCCCCAGAATCTCCGCAATCCTTACTCCTTGGAGGATAGGAGAATACAAAGGGCATGGCCTGGTATTCGGATCAAAGCTTGGCCGGGGTCTGTGAAGATTAAGGCATGCAGTGAAAACAGAAATGAGATCTTTTGGGAAAAACCCATTAAAGGTTGGATAAAAGTAAACTTTGACGAAGCTACCAAAGGTAACCCCAGCCCTTCTGGCGTTGGTGTGATCCTAAGGGATTACCTAGGCAATACAATTGCCTTTGCAGCAAAGAAACTAGAGTGTGGAACCAACAATGTGGCGGAGGCTAAAGCAGCGTTATTAGCAGTTAATCTAGCCAAAAAGTTTGGGGTTTGGAATTTACACCTAGAAGGAGACTCCTTAGTAATAATACAAGCAATTAAAGGTGGTGGGGCGAGGGCTTGGCATCTCCAGAACTTTGTCAAAGCTATTTCCAAAGAACTGGAATCCTTTGAAGACTTTTTGGTAAGTCACATAAAGAGGGAGGGGAATATGGAGACGGATAAATTATCCAAATGGGCAGTTTCTTTTGAGGAGAATGCAAAATTGGTTGTTGAGGATTTAAGAGGGGACATTTTCTAGCAGGTATGTGTATCGGCTAACATGGAAAGGTGGAACAGGTTGGCAAAAGATAATACGGGTATTTCGGCGGTGTAGGTCGAATGAAGGGTCTACTGGCGATTTTTGAAAAAGGTGGTGAAGTAAGGGGACTGATTTGCCAATGGCTACGAAGAATTTAATGCCTTACCGCAAGTGGATGTCCTTCCAAAATGAAGTGTGAATGTTGTCAGGGGAGCTCCGACGGCGAAGAACAAATGTGACCTGGCCGGCAAGTGGAAAATCGGTGTAATAAGCCGAATCAAAAAATTTATTCATTGATATAAGGCTTGAGCTCAACGGGATGTTTTGCATTTAATGAAGACTGACGGGGAGTACAACGGAATGAAGGACTGGGACAAACAAGCCTAAAATAGAGGAAAAATTCAAAAGTCTTTTACTTATTTAGCAAAACTTGTTGCGGAGTGGAAGGGTGTGCGCTTTTAGGGATGGAGGCGATGTGGGGTTTCTCAACTTATCTGCAACAGAAGGGCTTCTTTGGTCCCCCAACTGTGCAACGTCTGAAACAGGTTTTAAAATTTAGCCAAAATGAGATGGTGGAAGCGGTGGTGGAGGTGTTAGGACCGCACTTCATGGAAGCAACACACAGAGGTCGTATGAATGCGGACATAGCGTCGATGGTGTTTGCGTGGGCTTTGGAGCTGGGTGAAGATGTAAAAGAAATAAAATGGGTGATGCTAACGCTTTTTGAGGAAGCGCTTCTAGGAAAAATGGAGTCCTTTCTAGAATGGGCGGTGCCGGGAGTGGGCTTTGATGTTTCGGAAGGCATAGAGGACATAGACGAGGCCACTGAAGAAGGCTTGATTCCGTTTATAAGGTGGCGGAGGAGAACCGACAGAGAGGCTTATAAGCAAGCAATATTGGTGGCATGGGAGCAATTGAAATTAGAATTGCACCGTCAGGACGCGGCCAGGCGACAAGAACCAGCAGGTGTGCCGTGTCATTTCCCTCGAAGGAAGCGTGGGGCGAGGAGGGGTAAAAGGCGAGGCACGAGGCTAAGTGCAACTGAGGAATGATGAATGGGATAGAAGTGATTTTTGAAACGACTTTTGAAATTTTGAAATCCACCAAACTATCAACTGGCACTACAGTTGGGAAGGTGGTAATGAAGGAAAACAGTGGGAAGGATGCTCATGACGAGCAAAGCGAAGGGAAATACCGGAATTCACAAGGCTCCAAGAATGCACGGTTTGGAAATTTGGTAAGGAATGGCGTCAGTTGGGGTGTTTTGTGGGCCATGCACTGTTACTAAAAGGCTATGGTTGGCAGGAACCAAGTCATGGGGTAAGTCTCAAATAACCATAGGTCAGGGATGTTATTGGGGTTTGGGTAAATTACTACGCAGATAGTAGATGTAGGGGGTTTTTTGGGTGAAGCAAGCTGTATGGTTGAAGGGCTTTGAAGGAGCTATTTTGTAATAAAGCTTATATGTAATTTCACTTTTTATAAATAAAATATAACCTTTTACTGATCAAAAAAAAAAATTATAAATATTAGTAATTTAATTATAATTATCACAAGATAATATTATAATTAAATTATCAAATATAATATCATAAATAACAATATAAATATAAATACCAAACAATTTAAATATTATTATTATATCAATCATATTATATATATATATATATATATAATAACTAAATATAAAAACTAATATAAAAGCAAATATACACTATATTATATATAAATATAAAATCACCACATCTATAAAAAACGTAAAATAAAATAAGTAGATAATAGCAATAACAAGGGTGCAATTAATTAATGATATTCAGAAAAAGACAAAGCCAGCAAGAAGATAAAATTAAGGGAAAAGTGCAATTAGATTCCTAACAAATGAAGGCAACTGTTACTAATAAATTCTGCATGACGATATAAGGCAAAATTATTATAAATTAAAGGCAGCAATTAAAGGCATATAATGATAATTAAAAGTCACCCCCTTTGACTGATGCATCCCTCCTGGGTATATAAAGGGAAATGGAATGGTTGAGGGCACGAACTATGGGAAAAGCATCTCAAATTATTAAATCGCCATGGAAGACAATAGAGGATACTGTGAAATATAAGGGTATATCTTCAGCTGATAATATTGTAAATAAGTATATTACTGAAATATATATATTTATGATTGATACTATTAGGTGCATAACATCTGTAAGGATATCATTACGGTAGTGTTTCTGCTCTATAGAATAAGGTAATGTTATTCTTTATTATTTGGGATATCTTTACGATAATGTTATTCCTTATTGTGAATAAGATAAGGTTAGATGCATGATGTTATTTAGAATATCTTTAGGGTAATATCATTTCATTATTAGGAATAAGGTAATATTAGATGCATAATATTATCGTTATGGTAATCTCATTCATTATTAATTTATTATTAATAAGATAATGTTAGGATGCATATCTGTATTATACAGTGATGTTATTGATGTTCTTACTAATGCTGTTTAGGAGAGAATACATTTTATGAGTACTAATTATCGATGTTTAGGAATGCTAATTTTATGTCATGTATATATTCTTTTGGATGACAGTTGCTCATATAGGTAGAGTGAGCCATGTGTGGTATTATTAGTCCCTATTTGCTGATATATTTATTTGAGAATTATACCACTTTGTTTATGCCTTAACCATGGTGGGAAAAAGGGGAATTGCCAGGAAGGTAGATCAAGGGGTCCTCTTCTAGATACGTGTTGTATCCAAAACATTTTTGCTTCATTAATGAATTTTGGTTAAAATGGTCTAAACCTTGTTAAATTATCTCAGAAATTAGTTTTTGGACCTAAAAGTGTGGCTTTTTGGTTTAATGTCTGAAGATACTGGTACCCTTTGGACCTTTTGCACTTAGGGTTTCTGGCCCTATTTTTAGTCAAAACCCTTAAAATTGAATCTTGTCAAAATTGACTGAAAATTATTTTGATTGGCTTATTTCACTTCACGATTACAGTGGTGAAGTCGGAATCAAGAAAAAGTTAGTTTAAGTTTGGTGGGTTGTTTTCACATTTTCAAGAGAAAAGTTAGGACCTTCGAGGTCAACAATGGAAGATGGCCAAATACTAGGTGTCGAAATCTAAGCTTAAAACGCTCCAGCGAGTATTCTATGGCAAGATATGTTCAAAATGGTGCTTCGTCACAGAGGGGATTTTCGTCAAGGTGAAAATCATCGAAATTTTTCTTACTCTAGCAATAAAAGAGCCCCTGTAGGCCAGGGTCTCCCTAGGTTTCAAGGGCCCAAATCAACTTTTTGAGATTTGTCACTTCTACGAAATCTTCTCGAATCCTGTTAACTTCTGGATAAGCCCCTTTAAAGATTTGTCTATCTTCTAAACTTGCATTGAACGAATAACAGCAAGTTTAAAAACAAAGTTTAAATAAAAGCAAGCCCTATAGCTGGTTATCCCAAGATCAAGGCATCGGATGTCAATTTTGGCATTGATTATCTCCTGATGATCTTCTCGCTTCCCAGCTTTGTAATGGATCTATTAGCTAGTTTGTAGGACTTGTCAAACGCAACAATGGTTGAGAGAATTGACATGTAAAACGGAGGTTGAATTGAAGATCACTTGGGTAAAAGCTCCGCCTGGCTAGGGGTTTCCATCGTTTTGGCATCCAGATGTGTTTTTTGAGGCTATCTTCTTCAAGCATCCTCGCATCCGTCAACTTCGTGATGAATCTAGTTGCAAGTCTACAGGATCTATATGTTCGCCTGAATTTGTAAATTGAACAAAGAACGAGGAGGTGAAATTGGTGAACTTTGATTAACATTGAGCAGAAAAGAGGCCCTGAGCTAGGGTGCCCAAACTTTTGAGGTACCAAATGTTTCTTTTTTGAAAAATGATTTCCAAGATGTTTGTCTCAAACTTGATTAGTCTCCGAACGCGTCTGTCTGTGGATGAATCTTGTTGCCAAATTGTCTTAATCAAGAGTCAAACATAGGATAAAAGTCATTGTCAAATGTGGTTTCAAAGCACAAAAGAGCCCTTGGAGGCCAGGGGCGCCTAGGGTTTTGAGCCCTCAAATGCAATTGTTTGGGTTAGGTCAAATGCTCATTCTATCTATGATGCTTCCAGCTTTCGATTGATATCTCAGCTGCTTCGTGACTTGTCAGAGTAGGTAGTGGAGATTGAATGAAGATTCAGAAGTTGCAAGTTTGAAATAAAAGAGCCTTTGGAGGCCGGGGGCTTCCAAGATTTTGACTGCCGTTCATGTTTTAGGGATTGTGTTCTCCAGATCATGTTCAATTTGTTTTAGCTCCGCAGTGAGCCTATCAGCCAACTCAAGTTTTGTCAAGTACCTTGAGTTGCAAAATGAAGTGGGGCCATGATCAAGTTCAAAATGATGAAAATGCAGAAAGTTTGATGTAACTGATGAAGGCTCCTAGAGGCTAGCGCCAAAAATTTTGGAGGCTTAGTCGTAATTTAGGGTTGCAACTTCAATGAGCCCTTCGGTTGTGATCTGCTCTTCAACGAAACTGTCCGCCAGTCTACTGGATATATCAGTCAGTCAAAATCAATTATCAAACACAGGCTTCGGTGATTTTGCAAAGAGTATTTTAAGAAAGTTTCTAAGTCTGGAGAGTTGGCACCTAAAGTCAAACTTTGACTTTTGAAACTAAAGTGCATTGGCTGCCCTATAATGGTGGAATTTGTGAAATAGAAAATAATAATTAAACTTTAGTTTCACCTCCATTTTTACTTGCATGTGACGTATTTCTTCTTTGAATGCTAAGTGGCACCCATTTTAGGGTTTTATCTTCATTCAGTTAACTGAATTGAGGTCCAATGAGGTTATTTCATCCTAAATTTATGATTTAACTAAAGGTGACACCTTAATTCGTGAAATTTATTCATTAAAGCACTTGGGCGCCTATTTTCTTCATCACAGTTGAAGGAAAAACACATTTTCTCATGCGAGCAAGATTTGAAGGCGCTACAGATGATATTTTTCAGTGTTCTTCGCAATGCCAGGTCCAGATTGCTCAGAGAGATTATTTTCCAGATTCTATCTTTTCAGCACGTGCATTTCAGACTTCATCAAACTTCATTCAAGGCATAGGCATCATTTTTAGAGGCAGAATATACTTTCTATTTTCTCTCTCGAAATTCTTCTATCCTTGTCTTAGGTTTTCTCTCACACTTCAAAGTAAATAGCATCTTTTTCAAAATCTGGTCATCTGGGTTCACTCAGTTCAGCATTGGCAACAAAACCCATGTTCCAAAATTTTTCGAGAAAATAGCCCCATTACTCCTCATTTTGAAGTATTGTGCTTTTTTCCAAAGATTTTTTTGCATGTCGGTCAAAAAGTCAACTTTTTGAAAAACGCAAAATCTAGGTCTGTTCAACTCATTGGCACCTACAAAACCCATGTCCCAGTTTTTCTCAAGAAAACTTGCCCTCGCAGCCCCTACAACTCTTGCTACTTTTATTTCAAAAAGTCTTTGCATGCCAAGGCAAAAGGCATTTTTTCAAATTTCTGACGTTGTGGGTTTTCTTAGAAATACTTTCTTTACAAACCCCAAGTCTCGGAATTTTTCGTAAAAATTGCCCATCAACGGGGTATTTTTAGCCTCGCCATAAGCCATTTTTAGCCTCACCAAAAAAGTTGTCAAAACATATCCGTGTTTACAGTCAACAGGCTAGTTTTTCAAAATGCAGTTCACTCAGACTGAATTCAAGATCAAATCGGTCTTGATTCACGACTTCATAAGAAAAGTTGACACCAATTTGCATCAAGCACATCCGAAGGGTTGATTCAAACAATGTGGCAGGCGTAGCCACTCAAATTCTACATGGTTTCATACCTCGTATAGCTGATAGCCTTCCAAGGCTAGTTTAGAGGGTTGAATACCATTGGAATTTTGCGTATGCAGCAAGTTCATGTGCATTTCTCGCAATCAAACTTAGCAGTTTCGTCATGCAACATTCTTCCATGGAGAAAAACGTGAAAAGCGTCAAAAGCATCAGAAGCGTAAAGCTGCAAAAGAAACAGAGGCCATCACTCCAATTGCGGAGCCGCCAGAGTTACGAGTCAATAAACTGTCTATTGTAGTATGCAAATATTTCCCAAATTGCTCAAGTTGCTGACAAGCAGTGAATTGGCAGTTGATACATGTGATGACCTCCAGATGACGAGGCAGTTAACAACTTCTTGGAGGAGTTAATTGCTCAAGATCACAACCAATGGATAAGATGTCTCACCTCTTCAAGATAGACATTTGACACGGCAATTAACTTGATGCCTCTTTCCAAGTTAACTCATTGTCCCACCTTTGTGCATGACTATTTTGGAGTCATTTATGTGGAGCTTTCAGTTAGGATTTAGTTAACTGATGTTAGTTATCAGTTGACTCTCATATCAATAAGGACTCGCATGTTGCAACGTCCATTTTGTTTAATTTTAGTTCAGTTAACTGATGTAGTTTTTCCAGTTAACTGTTAGGTTGCATACAGTTAAACTTAGAGAATAAACTCTTGCATGCTTGCAAGACTGAGTGTAAACTCAAGGAGATTTTTAGGGTTCCCTACTCCTTCAAGTTCTATAAATAAGAGCACCCTTGCTCATTTGTACTTTAACTTTTGCTGCAATAATAAATTGTTGAGCCACCTTGCCGTGCAATATTGTTATTTTGTACTTGTTCACTTTGTTAATATAAAGCTGGTTGATCGTTTATTTGTGTGATAGGTCCTTCATACAATTCGCTGCCCTAGGTTATATTTGTTTCTAATAAGCTTGTTTCATATCTACACCTCGGATAGGAGTCCCTCCTCCTTGGGAATTTAGAAATAAAGTTTATCGTGTAATGTTGTTATTAATCTTTGTTTCATATCTACACTTCGGATAGGAGTCCGTCCTCCTTGGGAATTTAAAAATAGAGATTGTCGTTTAAGTGTTGCTTCCAGTAAGTTACTTTCATCCTACACTTCGGATAGGTGTCCCACCTCCTTAGGAATCCTGAGAACTAACTTACCATTTGATGTTTGTTTCCAATAACCTTCATTTCAGCCTATGCCTCAGATAGGTGTCCCGCCTCCTTGGAAATCCTAACTTAAAGATTATCGTATAACAATTCCCTGCTCCTAACTCCTCTTGCTCTATTTATCTAAAGAAGATAGGATATTTTTAGCATTAGCTTAGTTGTAGTTAAAGATCTATGGAAACCAGAGAAAATCCTTAGCTGCAATGTATTGGTTTTCTTAACCTTGTGCCTCTTCTAGCTGAGTCAAAAAGATAGTAATTAGATTGTTTTACTTTTTAAGCATATCAGCAAAAGAGGGAGCTTCCCCTCCTAATTTGAAGAGCAGTTCAACTGTTCATAGTTGTCATTGCCAATATGCACTCAAGAGGTGTGAATTGTAACGCCAACAATACGCCACCTAAATGAGGGGACAAGATGAGTTCCATGGGCCAAAGGGGTATTGCCATTGTCTCAATGAGTATTGCCTTCGGGTCTTGGGGAGTTGAGCCGCCAAGACACTTTCTCGCAACTCCTAATCACCACTCATGGTGTAATGATGTTTTAATACATATCCAAACCATGGATAAGGGAAGGAAGGATTGTCGAGGGAGTACAGCGATAGGGCATCTTCTAGATACACCACTCGGGAGGGGACAAGATGAGCCCACATGGGCCAAGGGGGTACTTGTCGTTGCCTAGACGGGTGCTTTCCTTGGGTCTAGAAGAGTTGGCTACCAAGACACCCGCTGCAACTTCACTTACCCTACGAGGATTGTCGAGGGAGCACAGCGAGAGGGCATCTTCTAGATACACCACCCGAGAGGGGACAAGATGAGCCCACATCGGCCAAGGGGGTACTTGTCGTTGCCTCAACGGGTGCTGCCCTTGGGTCTAGAAGAGTTGGCTACCAAGGCAACTGCTGCAACTTCACTTACCCTACAAGGATTGCCGAGGGAGTACAACGAGAGGGCATCTTCTAGATACACCACTCAGAGGGGACAAGATGAGCCCACATGGGCCAAGGGGGTACTTGTTGCCTCAACAAGTGCTACCCTTGGGTCTAGAAGAGTTGGCTACCAAGACACCCGCTGCAACTCCACTTACCCTACCATGTTGCCATGAGTTTACTAACACTTAGAATATGGGTATTTGTTTATAATCTATTAACCAGAATGATTATGATTTCTAACCCATGTGCAGGGCTTCAATCAAGGAAAAAAGGGGTACTCTCTGAACTCATTATTATTTGGGCAAGAAAAATTAGGGCAGATTTGGGCATTTCCCATTAGGGACATTACAATATAATAATAAATAAAAGCAGAACCCAAGAAAAACCAAGGCTTAACCATGGATGGCCTCGAGGTCGTGTCATTTCAAACCATTGGGCCAATTATTTTTGAAAAACAATAACATTTAATGAATAACCAACAACTTTTTCCTGGGTTTTTTTTTTCAAAAACCCTATCCACCTTTGCCTATAAATCCTAGTTCTTTTATTTACATCTAATTTTTTCAATCTTTCACTCCAAAATCAAACTGTTTCAGAGTATAGGTGTGTTGTACCCCAAAATTAAA
>VDFB02204163.1:0-23253 GCA_007258455.2 Sequoia sempervirens | reverse complement strand
ATTTGTTGCTCAAGTATTGTTCATTTGTGTTGTGATAAGCAAATTGTTGAGCCTCTTTAGCCAACAGGGAGTTAGTAAGATTGTTGTTTTCTATTGTGTTAAGAATAAGTTTGCAAGCCTACTTAGCTGCAATTTTTTGTTCAAGGCATGTTAGAAGTGAGCTTTGTTTTAGAGATTTGAGTAATAAAATCATGAGCCTCTTTTGCCTTGGTCTAAAATCTCAGATTTCCGTTATCAGTGTTCTACTTTTATGATCTTTATTTCAGCTTGCAGTGAAGTGTGTAGGTGTTCGCTGAAAGAGAGATTGTTGAAGTATTTTTGTCAGAGAATCTACCTTGTTAATTTCTAACTTCTCTTGCTCTGCTATTACTTGAGAGGTTAGGAACGTCTTTAGTCTAAGTTAGTCGTAGTTGAACTTCTTATCAGAAAATCTCAGCTGCGGCGTTTGTGTTTAAAAAACCTTGTGCTCTAAGCTGATCCAAAAAGATAGGCAACTTACTTTAGTTTACTTTCTTTCAAACACCATCAGCAAGAGGGAGCTTCCCCTCCTAATTTGAAGAGCAGTTTATCTCAGGCATAGTTGTTTCAAACCGCATACCTAGGTGCTTAATTTAAACGCCAACAAGGTGAACAGGTGATCAAGGTTTCTAAACATCAGCAAATTAGGGTGCACATAAACATTGATGTTTTTAACTTTGCACATTCCTTTAGTCTTCAGGCTGCCATGCAAAAGAAGCAGCCTATATCAGAATGGATCATAGTTGATAAGTAGTCTATCACTTGAGGACGAGAATTTTGCCATCTTGGAAAAGACATCTGATGATTCTGACCACAATGGAAGGAGGACAACCAAAATGCAAGGGCATGAACTTTGCATACTATAGTCTAGGAGCCTTATGGGCTAATTGTTTTTCCAATTTTTGTTTTGTACTCTAAGACTTAAGTTGTAAAGGGTACTTGATTTAGAATTTGTGAGTGACTGACAAATTTGAACAAATTCTTTATTTACATCTTGTGTTTGTTTCTCTTTCTACACATGAAAAAACAATGTGAGATTTTTTCCATGTTTTTACAAATATAAGCCTTTTTTATTTGTTGAGCTTTTCCCATTCTAAACCAAGTAATTCAGCTATATTTAGAATTTCCTTTTTGGCATGTCAATGTCATGTAAATGGAATGCTACCATGCAGCACTCTACATCCTTAACCAAAATCCTTGAAAAGCATTTCAGAATATTACTCCTAAGGAAGCACGGTCGGGTAGGAGACTATTGCTAAGTTACTTTTGTGCTTTCAGTTGCTTTGCTTTTGCATTGATTCTTCGAGAAAAGATAATTAAGCTAGAAGCAAAGTGCAAAGAATATGTGTTTTTCTGGTTACAATGAACATTTAGTAGCAAACAAGTTACTAAAAGTCTCTACAAACAAAATTGCTGTTACTAGAGATGTTGCAGGTGGGAAGATGTTACACCCCGATTGTATAGCTACTACTGCATAGGAAGTACATTGTAAATGTTTGAATCTTTCTGTTGAATAAAATAAATTGTTCTTGTGATCAATTGAATGTGTCCTAATGATTGTCTCATTGTTTGATACTCCTATTGATGTAAATCTTGAATGAAAGTAGCATATTAAGTTATAGAATAATGTTGTTTTAACTTTCTACGATGCTTTATGTACAATGCCTTGGTTTTGAGCAAATGACTCCCGTTACCGTGTCATGATGTGTAGGAAACAGGTTCGTACCTCCAAACAGAGGAGAGATATCACTCGGGGAGGAACTTGGTTGGGTAAACAGTAATGAATACCAATTGGACATACACACACAAACTATAGAACTGAGTAAGCTAAGTCATTGTTTTGGTTAAGGGTAAGTCATCTGTAGGCTTGTTTAGTATCATTAGGAGTCGTATCTACTTTTGAATGTGTAAATAAGTGATGCTTGCAAGTATAATCTTATGAGTAATATTTCTTGTTAGAGGTGGATATGTGTATTTGTATATATACATATGAATACGATATGTACAAGTACCCATAAGTACATTTATGTCAATACAACGTATTTGAACAGATGGATATGTCATACGTGTGCGTCGGTATAAGTGTATTTATGAATACTTATACGTAAAGTAGATATATAAATATATATACAAGTATACGTACCCACAACTAACGTGATGAATGAATATATATGGTAACGGTATATTGCCTCAGAATTTATACATACACATATATATACATATACATGGTTACGTATAGTATTGACTGGCTCACAGTATACGTACGTAAAATGTAGATGTAAATACATGTATACATATAAAGATAAATATATTTATATATTTAATATTATATTAAAAATATATATATAATATAGTTTTTACAAATATAGATATGTATACGATATTATTTAAATTGTTAATTTAAATAATTATACATAAATATATAACGTAAATTAAAACTATATTATATAAATATTTTAATAAAATAAAATATATATAGGTATATTTAAATAAAAGATTTGAAAATCAAAATAAAATGTAAATTAACATTTTATTAAATATTCCATAGAGAAACGAGACTAAATCGAATTAGAGAATAAAAACGTTTATCTTAAAATAACGATTTTCTCTAATATGGAAATACTTCATTAATCGAATTATTGGGCTTCAATTTTATACTTTAAACCATTGTCAAATGCGTCATATTATTGTATTGAACTTTATTAAAATATTAATGAGTTAATTTCGAAATAAAAAGCTAAGCCGTGAAAATGGCGGAAGAAAGGAAAAACGCGCAGGAAAATCGCGTGATTAGGGCCAAACGTCTGAAAACGGCCGATTGAATTCGTGCTTGGCAAAAGAAATGGAGATGTGGACTTCAAAGAAACTGGGAAAAAGTCTTAATTTAAACTTGTCATTTAATCTAGCTGCTGAATCGCGCAAGAACCAGGAGGTGTCATGTTTTTATGAACTAAGCAAATGCGAATTGGATTAAACGCCATTGCTATTAGATAATGTAGAACGAAACCCTTGCCATTAAGCAACACGTTTTTACTTTGAATCTTTCCAAGCTTTGTTGGCAGTACTGGCGCCATAGAAAGAGGAAACAGTTAAAATGACAACCCTATATAAACCTATGAATGGTTCATTCTTAACGTACGAATTTTATACGAATTCACACGAGTTACAGTCAAGAATTTCATATTATTCTTGCAAGAGAGTAGAGTATTTTTCATTTGTGAGGGAATTCGCCATTAGTCTTACCCTGTTAAGAAAGCTATTTGGTTGTGTTGAGAGAAGCAATCTCAGAGTTGAGAACAGCAGTTGGGAATTGTCAGATTGCTATGCTGAGAACTTATTACAGAGTTAGTTGAAAGTCATTTGGTGGAAGGCAAGAGAAGGAGTTACTCATTTTCCAAAATTCTAAGGAAAGTTCTTGGGCAGTTAGCTTGAGGAGGACTCTCATTTTTCAAAACATCTGGAAAGCTTTACCAGGCATGCTAACTCTTGCTTTTACATGCTTTCTAATATTCTAGTATTTTGAAGTAATTCTGAATCATATTCTTGACTGAAAAGAATTAAAGCTAAAGGTTGATTTACTTAGGAATAGGTGTGAAAAGGATAAACGAATATTAGCAAAAAGATAATTTATAAGAAGGTTTTATGCATATTCTTTTTTGTTACTTTTGCTATATTAGTGTACGGTTTACACTAGGCAATGAATAGGAAACTGCATAAATTATATTGATTCCATATACGGAGTATATGTTTGTATTTAGTTACTAAATATTAGGAATGTATCATGAGCACTTAAATGAGTTTCAAGTTACAACTAGATACTAAATAACTTAGTCAAGTTATTGTACCTTTAGGATGAGAATATCCAGAATAAGGGTGATGGTTGTAGGATCTTATTAAAATGTTCATCGTAGTTAGATTGTTGTAGGAAATCTAGGGTACGGACTACCCCGATAGATCAACCTACGCGTAGAATAAGATAGCCTCAAGTCAAGTTGAACCTGGCTAGTGTAAGTGACATATGACTTATATTCTATATTGAATGTGAACACTTTGGCCAAAGTAGTGTAAGGAACCATTTAGATGTAGTACTACACTGTCAGTTCACCGTGATCCCGAAATACATCCTAGTTTGAGAATTGTCGGTTGCACGAAAGCTAGCTTTGTAGGATCATAGCACTATGTCCAGTTGGTAGTCATTAAAGGTTACCCAACCAATCTCTTCTTCGAAGGGAGGGCCGTTCATTGCAAAATGATCGTGCGGGGGACCGCATTATAAGTCCGTGGTTGGCAGAAAAGCGCCCGAGTGATGTTTCTCCTCCTCAACACCCGACTGATGATCCAAGACTTGACAGGACAAACTCCTGGACCTTCTTATTTCTATTGGTGCCAAAAGCCTGCGGGCTATGTATGTATATTATTCTTCTTACTTTGTAATTTCATTTGGAATGAAATAGTTAAAAGTTGCAAAAAGATGTATCTTGTTTATGTTTTTGAAAAGAAAAATTTTATCATTATGGTATTGTTCTTACTTATTGTGACTGAATTTTAAAGTTTTAAATTTATCGTACAAGTGTGTTCGTTACAGAAGATCTTTCTTCTTGGGTAATGGTAAATCTAGATATGGTATTGTGTAGGTAATTATTGTTGATACTTCTGGAACAAGTTCTAATGTTGAAATACAACGAGACTCAAAGCCGAACTCATCAAAGGAGTCAAGTTCCCAAGAGGGGATCTGATGAAGAACAGAGTGGTACCCAATGTTCACAAACAAATCAAGAGAGAGCAATCGAGAGCAAAGTGGTACTATAACACAATAAAAGATGTTCAAGAGGATGAATTGGTATAGGCAATGGAAGGCCAATATACTTGATCGAAGAAACAAATGGTGCAAGGAGATGAGCAGGTAAATTTTCCTCTTACTTTTGTTGTTTCGCAAGTATTTGAACCTAGCACATTTGATGAGGCCAAAGGAAACCCTGAATGGGAACCTACCATGAAAGTGGAATTTGAGGCATCAATGCAGAATAAGACTTAGGTGTTGCCTGAATTACCTCAATGGAAGAATCCCATTGCATAGTTTGAGGACTCTCCAAGTCCTGGAAAAGATTCTTGGGACTCCTGAGTCTTAGGGCTCGCCAAGGACTGCCGAGCCGAGTCCTAGAGAGTCTAGGCTAGGACTCCTGAGTCCTGGCGAGTGACTCGCACAAGTCCTAGAATCGGACTCCCGAGTCCCAACTTAGGACTCTTGGCATCGCCTAGAAATAATGAGTATGAATGTTTAAAACTTGTTTTTTGTTTGTTTTTTAAATTTTTCATTTGAAAATTTGAAACTATGAGTATGAATGATGAAATTTCAAATATTGAGTGTTTGAAGATCATATAACATGTGTAAGATTTGAATTATGAGAAATTGATAATCAAATTAGGCTCTTATGTTTTCTAACTGCATTAATTTATTTTTATTTTTATAAAACTACGGTTTTCTTCTTTGTCGAGTCCTAGCCAAGTTTTTTGCTGATTCCGTGCTGAGTCCCAAGTCTGAGTCCTATTGGGCTGCCGAGTCCGCACCAAGTCCAAGTTTTCCAACTTTGTCCCATTGATTGTAAATGGGATTATAAGGTCAAAAGTAAATCAGATGGTTTTGTAGAGAAGTACAATCTTGACTTATCATAAAATGGTATAAACAGCAAAAAGGGGTAGACTATAAAGAGACCTTTTCCCCACTACTAAGATGGTAACCTTTCAGTTGGTTATCTTCATTACTGCTTTGTTTGGATGGACTGCATACCAAATGTTCATTAACAATGCCTTCTTGAATGAAGCCTCTGCAAAGGAGTTCTACATGGTGCAGCCACAAGGATTCCAGGTTCCTGGAAAGGAACAAGTAATTTGCAAGCTGGTTAAGTGCTTGCACAGACTTAAACAGCTCCTTGTGCTTGGTATTTTAAAATTGATTGACATCTTAGAGACTTAGAATTGAGAAAAAGTTACGTTGACCCTAATCTCTGCATCAAAATCAATGGTGATTACACAGTGATCCTAATTCTCTATCTCAATCTTGCCATCACTGAAAGCAGGGCCAATAGTATTTAAGTGGTGAAATCTAATATTTTTCTGTTTTAGACATGACAAATCTCAACTTCCTGCATTTTCATTTAGGAGAGGAATGTTTTCAACTTGATCATGCTATTTTTGTATCACAATCTAAATATGCCAACGCACCTCTAAAATAGTACAAGATAACCAAATGTAATTCAACATCTACACCTATGGAAGTTGGGACAAATGTCTCAACTTACAGTAACTCAGCATTTGTCAATAAATTAGTGTATCCTCAATTGGTAGATTGTTTGATTTATTTTACTACCATACTACTAAGTAACTAAATGCATGTTTTGCAGTGAGTTGTCTTCTCAGTTCATGTCTAAGACACAAGTGTCAAGAAGAACACAAGAAGGCAACAAAACAATCTCTTTCATATGTCAAAGGTATCCTTGCCTCTAGCATTCTATATCAAAGATCTACATACTTCATATTATCTGGATGTACTGATTCTGATTGCACTAAATCAATTAATACTAGGAAGTCTACAACAGGCTACACTTTTACTCTTGGTTAAGCGGTCAATTAATATTAAAAAGCTACAACATACAATTGCCTTATCTTCCACTGAAGCTGAATATAAGGCAGCCGTTGGTTTAGGTTGAAAGCTGATGTTGTTGGAAAGGAAATTGGTTCTATTAGATAAATTAGATAATGGTAAGCCAAACAAATGGTTGTTATGTTTGCTGAAATAAGGTAGATTAGGTCTTCTATTCTAAAGCATGTAATTTTTTGGTTGTATATGTGTTTGTTACATGGGTATGAAGTTTGTTGTGGCCTGCAAGCCTATATAAGCAACCATTATACAATGTATTTTCACAACCTGGTTAATGAATCTTATATGGCATCAGAAACATTATTAAACATGCTGATCTGAATTGGAGAAAGCTGGTTGGAGTCATATGCCAATTTATCAAGCTTTGTAAATTTCATTTCTGCATATTACCATTTCCACCATTTAAACAGCCCAAGATACTTGTCTGCATTTTGGACTTATCTTTTCAGTCAGAACTTCATTTGTGGTGAATTTTTTTTCAAAAATATGAAGAGATCTTTGAAATGATATACTACTAGCATGGGGTTGTGAATATGTCAGGCATGAGTTTGGATCCAGAGATTTTTTTAAGTCTAATATAAATTTTTACAACTTTACAAAAATTTAGGTCTGCAGAATTTATAAAAATTAATTCTATAAAGTTCTACAAATTTATTAATCGATTAAATATTTATTGACAATTCACTACGGATCAAATTAATTGTGTAATTTTCCAGCAAAGTTTCTAATAAAATTTCGTCAGATTGTCTATTGACAATTGTAGTGTACCAAAGTGATTGACAGGTGTCTTTTGATCTTTGCACTTTTTTATTTATGTGACCTTTTAGTTTTTGGAAGTTAGGTGATCTAGGTTTGTGGTCGACAATGGCTAGGATACAACATCTGCTTTTGCCCATGTCTCAGATGTTGACTAAGATAAATTATAGTTTGTGGAGTCATAAAATAGTTACCATTTGTGAGTATAAAGATCTTGACCTAATTGTGTTAGACAAAGAACCACGAATGGTTATTGACCCCAAGGATTTTCACAAAAGACATGAAGAAGCTTTAATGCTGTCTAAATTTGTCAATTGAAGATGGATCAATACCAAAGGTCCAGATTGACCCCTACATGGGTGCCAACTCTGTGAGAAAATCTTAGCAACAAATAGTAGACATCAGAAGCTAGATAAGCCTCATCTCTAAACAATCTCTTGTTTTCATCTAAGTCGCAGGGACCAGGATCAATCTCAAAATACTTGTTGCAACTGAAGGATCTTAATGATCAGTTGTCTACTATTGAGAAGCCAATACATATTGAAGATCACAAATCTTGTCATCATCCTATGACACATTTGTTGAATTCCTATATCAAATTGCAGAAACCTAGGTGCTCAACTTTGAAAAGTTATCAACGCTTGTCGTAGAAAAAGAGCGGAGATGGCATCAAGTGTAAACATCAAGCACTACAAAGAATGAAATCATAGTGTGGCACAAAATTATCCAATTCATCAAGTGACTCCTTCAAAGGTTATAATATGTCTAAGAGATCAAAATGGAAATGCTTTTATTATAATGAGCCTAGACATTTTAAGACAAATTGCCAATAAAGAAAGAGTGGCATGGCACACTAGTGGAAATCCAAGCAAGCTAATGTTGCCTAGAGTGTTGATGAGTAAGAAGTGACAGATCAATTTGTGTTTGTTGCATAAAAGGATCAATCAATTAAGTCCAAAACCTAGTATTCTAATTCAAGGTCATCTAGACACTATACATGTCATAGAAACTAATATGTAAATTTCAATGAGGATAAAAGTAGAAATGAATCTATTTCATTAGGTGATGGCTGGACTCATCAAGTCACATGATGTGGAGATATTCGTGTCATAATGAACACTACTATAAGTTATATTCTCAAGAATATTTTATGTGATATTTGTGTCATGTTGAACACTATAAGTTATATTTTCAAGAATATTTTCTGTGATATTGGCATGAACAAAAAGCTTTTGTTTGTTAATGAAATATCAAAAAATTCTACTCTTGGTGTAAAATTTAAAGACAACAGATGTACGGACTCTCAATAATAACAAGGTGATTGCATGTAATGTTCCCTTTCTAGCTCAGACATGTTGATAGGTTGCTTAGTCTATTCTTGACCTTCGTAGGCTAGAGCAGATGGTTAGGGGGGTCACCTTTGGTAGTGATTGAAGGGTGTTTTGCCGCCAGTATTCAATGAAAGACCAGGATTGACCTTTGTTGGACTCCGTTTGACACACTTACTATTTATAGTAAGTGGCTATTTCAGGGAGTCGAGGTTTCTATTTATACCAGAGGCACCTAGACAATCTTTTGAGGCAATGACGACCTTTGTTTGGGCTCTATAGTTGTTGCTCGGCACATTTGGAGAGACTTACTATATATAGTAAGTCAGTTACTATATATAGTAAGTCAGGAGCGAGGAGTTAATAATTTTGGCAAGGCACCTAGTGCTATAATATTTGTGAATATTTAATGCATAAATGAGTTGACTTTATGATGAAAGTATATAAAGCTTATTTCACAAATCGACCTCACTTTTTGTGAGCATTTGACTTTGTGAAATTTCTTCTTGGTTTTGTGTGCAAGTTTGCACAAGGATTTTCACCTGGTTGCTTGAGGATTTGCAGAAATTCTCAGGTGTCTGCAGCTGCTTTGAAGTGGTGAAAGATCCATTGAATTGTAGCAAGAGGAGGGCTTCATATAGGAGCTCTAATGGTGCTTAATTGTTGAAGTTTTTGGAAGATTATTGAAGATTATTTGAAGGCAATCGTTTGCAGGTTGAAGAAACGTAAATCACATTGTTTTTGAGAAGGAATTGAGTCCCAAGAGAGGCCATACAAATTTAGGCTGGAGCCGTACAGTTTTGGCTCAAGGCATTTTCTTCCAAGGACAAGGAGTTTAAGTTTTGGGCTCAAAAATCACCATCATTTGGGGCGGCTGGATTGAGACAACACTCAACAACAATAAAATTGTGGGGAAACTTCATTATCAGCTGCAAATAAATTTCAAGGGGTTTCTCCAAGCCCCTGTTCTAGGTTCATTTTATTTTCAAATTTGTATTTTCAATCAAAAAATAAAGGGCAATTGAAATAAACTTCCTACATCAGATTTGCATCATAGGTTGTACAATTATTTTGCAAAAGATCATGGTGATTGATATTACTTATCAGCTGTTGTGATAGCCTAGATTGTGAAACAATTTAATTTCAGACCTTATTGGGCAAGTATTTGACAAAATTCCTCTATGCTTATGATGTCGGTTTGAAATGATAGTCATTTAAACTCTGAGTTCTCAGTTTTAGTGTGATTGAATGTCATAAATATTTCATTTGTTCATGCACACTACAATGCAAACTCATTCTAAAACACAAGCAAGCATTCAAAACCAAAACCAAAACCAAGCGAAAACACAAGTTCAGAAATTTATATCAGACCAATATTCAAACTCAGAATATTATAACAGCAAGAGGCAAAGTTTTGATATTTACATCAGCAGTGTGTGTGTTATTCAGTTTGAGTAACACCAGGTCTCTTATAGTGGTATCAAAGCGGTTCCCTGCCAACCTGTGGTGAATTTTGCATCACATGAACAAAAACAATTATTTTTATACCAGGGGTGCAAGCCATTGGAGACCACCAGTTGTTCCAAAAGGGCAAACAGTATCTGGCATATTGGGCATTCATAGGTCTAGTTCAGGGAGTAACAAGACTCAATCCAGTGATAGTAATAGTGTTACAGGTATTATGGGTGAAGTAAGAGGGGCTAGTCCTCCTAGAAATGAAGGGGATAATGAGGAAAGAGAAGCTAGAGATATATTAAGAGGTCTTCAAGCAAGGCAGCAACAGGTAGCAAACGTTTTGCAGTAGCTTACAGTGGCAATACAGCAGCTTAATCAACCTGTTAGAGGACATGAACATGATCAGGAGGAGCGTGCAAGTGTTGTTGGTACACCTAAAGCAAGAAGAGCACCCACATTTACAGATGATAGGCCTACACGACCTACCTTCTTGAGAGATGAGCCAGAGGATGTTCAGGAGGAGGTAGAGTTCACAAATGATGTCATGGCTATGCACGGTGAGTGGGAGTTGTTGCCTCCACGGGTTTGAGAGCATTTCACATTTGATCGCTTCATGACTCAAAAGCGAGAGCATGGCCGATCTAGACTAAATAGGAGACCGAGGCACCAGAACAGAGATTTGAAACATGCTACCAGCAAGCTCACACTTCCTTTGTTTGATGGCAGTGGGAAAGTTACAACTAGAGCCTGGATCAGCAAATTGGATACCTTTCTTACTTTGCGTCCTATGGCAGAGAGGGATGCTATTCAATTTGCAGTGCTACATTTGGATGGGGTAGCTCATGATTGGTGGCATCATGGGTTGATTACATTGCAACATGATCGCATTACTTCTTATCAGAAGTTTGCAGACAGATTGGTAGAGCACTTCGATAAGAAGGATCCAAAGGTTTATTTTAGAGAACTTGCACAGTTGAGACAAACTAGCAGCTTAGATGCTTACATTAGTGAGTTTCAAAGGCTAGCTGTCATGATGTCAAGTTTGACAGAGAGGAGGCTGGTGGTGCTATTTGTAGAGGGTTTGCAGGAGCCATTGAAAGGTTGGCTCAAGGCTTTTGATCCACCTCACTTACACGCAGCCACTAAAAAGGCAAGGAGTATGGAATTAGCTGCCCCGAAAATGCAATTTCAACCTAAGACTAATACCTTTCCTACAAAGGAGGAGCATTCCCCAAGTGCTAATCAGAAGAAGAAGGCAATAGCAAAACCAGAGGATGCAGCACGGGATGATTTGAGGAAGAAACAGTTGTGCTATTGGTGTAAAGAGCCTTATAACAAAGATCACGATTGTCCTTTGAGGCCTAAGGGCAAGGCCAATCGTGCTATGTGGGTGTATTATGATGAGGATGAGTCTGAGTCTTCAAATCAACAGGCTATTTTGGATGATGCTGAGGTTGGACAAGCCTCTATGGTGATGGGACCTGATGCCAACCTATCCCCGTTGGCATTATCAGCTAGACCACCCAGTGGATCATCTTTTAGGGTCAAAGGGTTTGTGGATGGACAGCAATGCCTAGCTATGTTGGACACTGGGGCTACACATAATTTCATTGACGGGAGTTTTGTTAGCAAGTGTAGACTTCGGACAAAGGCATTCGCTGGTTTCAGAGTTCGGGTTGCAGATGGCTATACCCTCACCTACACTCGACGGATTTGCAGTCTTACACTCATGCTTGATGACTACGAGATGCAAGCAGATTTCTATGTAGTCAACATGGGTGAGATTGATGTGGTTTTGGGTATGAGATGGCTGCAGGATATTGAAGAGTTCACCCTCAACTTGTCGAGGATGGAGATGTCTTTTGAGTCTGGTAGCAGGCGTTATGTGTTGAGGGGGATTGCAGATGGGAGCTTGCGTTCTTTCTCTCTCGTTCATGAGGAGGACGACAAGATAGAACAGGGGATATTTCAGGAGAGGTTTACTCACCCTCATGGTACTCAGGGTCCGGAGTTGCATGATCCTAAGCAGTTTGGTGGTGTTGTTCAGTTTGTGAACAACCCTTTGTTCGAGGCGGACGTTACTTGGTCCTATGACAATCCACTTTTCAAGTTGGATGCTAGTCACACTCTAGATCTTAGTTTTGAGATAAGCAGTGACAGTGATGTTTGGAGTCCTTACAGTGTATTGGGGTTACAAACACAGCTCATTGAGGAGTTTACAAGTGTGTACACGGTGTTGAGCGCATACAGCTTCACCTTTGATTCGTGTGTACATGAGTTATACCAGGTGCACAGTTCTGACATGCATGTGTTGGACATGTTGGATGGCGAAATTGCGACCCAATTCGCGTAAATTAAAAACTTTCCCATTTTCACTTTAAACATGTAAAAGTAACATATAACAAAGATATTACAATAAATTTCTTCCTTTCTTTATTGATAAACATGTACAAGTTACAATATGTTTCCTCATGAATTTCATTTTCATTGCAAATATAAATCAGAGTTAAAAAGGAATACAGTTACATACATAGCTCGTAAGCTTTTGCACAAATAGAAGTAAGAAGGTCGAGGAGTCCGTCCTTTCAAATCTTGGTACATCGGCGCTTCGTGGAGGAGAAACATCACTTGGGCTTTTTCCGCCAACCACGGACTTATAATGCGTCCCCGCACACCTATCATTTTGCAATGAACGGCCCTCCCTCAGAAGAGATTGGTAGGGTATCCTTTAACGATTACCAACTGAGCATAGTGCTGTGTCCTACTCAACTAGAACCTTGCTATTTCACAATCTCGATCTAGTACTCGGATCACAATGAACTGACAGTGTAGTCTCAACTATCTCACAACTAGGTGGACGTTGTACCTTTCACTACTTTGGCCAAAGTATTCTCATTCAGTACTTCGAATGAAGGTCATCTATCATAAACACTACTCAGGGCCGATTTGACTTAAGGCTTCCTTACTCTACGCATAGGTTTGTCCTTCAATGGGTGAATCCGTCATCCCAGACATCCTACAATCATACGAACCTACTAGAAATGAAAACAGTGTTCAAGAGTCTTGTTCCAATTCCTCCTAACTAGGAATTCTTTATCCTAGGAGTACTAAACTTATCTCAGTTATCCTAATAACTTAAGCTAAAAGACTTCACTTGATTCTGCCATCATTTCGATCCTAGTAGATAAATATTACGTCTACGTATTCTCCATATATGGAGATCATACACAACATGCAATAACCATTCAAAATGCAAATAAACCCTTCCCTTTTATCTTTTCCATTATTTCGTTTTTAATGCAAGAGAAATAATCTAATCCCTTAAGCACTTTATCCAAATAATCCCTTTTTCACAATTTCCCCTATTCATTGAATCCTTTACACATTTTCTCCTTTATTGCATTGCTTTTATTCATCGAATTGGTTCTTTCCTATTAAAGCTAATAGAAAGCAACGATCACAAGACGCAAAATAAACAACACTTAACAAAGGTTATATAATAGGAAGATTCATGCCTGATTTTAAAGCTTCTCCTTCCAGACTTGCTCTTTTAAATTCTTCTTCAAATAAGCCTCCGTAGTTTCAGCTAAATATGGCTTCTTTTATGGAAGTATTTCTCTCTATAGAGAACTCCTATATCTCTGTCTCACAGACGTGTTTCCACCACTCAATTCCTACTCAGCTATACAAATATCTCACTCTGAACTAAATATGATTCAATCACTGTAACTGGTAATTGCTGGTAATAATGCACTGAATTTATCAAACTAAACAATATAGGAAACTTAAGCAGTATAATGTAATGGATATGGAATAAAATAGTAAACTCAGATTGCTCCCAAGGTGTGTTCACAATGAATGGAAGGGCGTCATTATATAGGGCCCGAAATACAACGGATTCCCAGTTATGTAGGCATGCCAAATGACAACACAGTAATCAGAAACAGTCAAAAGACATTTGGCGGATTATTTAACCCTAAGTCATCAAACATGAAGGTGATTCGACCTCCATTTTTGACAGCAGCAAAGCTTATTTCAATTTGAATTCGTTCAGTTTGTTAAAACGTGACAGCGCTTGTTCTCACGCGTTTTTTCAGCTAGGTTATTTGCCAAGTTTTATTGAAGACTTTTTCCTTGCTCTAATGGCGTCCAGATTTCATTTTATTCACCAAGCAAGAGATAAATCGGCCATTTTCAACTGTCCGGCCCTAGTCGCGCGAATTTCCTGCGCGTTTTTCATTTTACCTTCTGCATTTTCGCGTTTTTCTTCTTTATTTCGCTTTGATAAAACTTTAATATTTTAATAGATTTTTCAAAGTAAATATGGCGCATATATGCAGGCTCATATTTGAAGATTAACACTTCAAAGAATACATTCTAGAAAAATTCGCGTTTTCTTATCAATTCGTGATTTTTATGAAATCCGCGATTTTTAATTTCTTCCCAGATTTGGCATTCGTGCTTTACAATGTTTTACTTTTATTTCATTTGATTTTGACCAATCTTTTATTTAAATATATTTGTTTATTATATTAAAATACTTACATAATATAGTTTATGCATAATTATTTAAATTATCAATTTAAATAATATTGTATACATTTTAAACTATATTATATTAATATTTTAATATAATATTAAATATATTGAAATACTTAACATTATATTAATACATATATATTCATTTATATTATACATTAAACATGTAAATTAATATATATGTATTCGTATAATTTCAGAGACAAGATATCATTATAATATCAAATTCATTTATCTTGTTAGCCGTGGGTATGTATACTTGTATATATATCTGTATATATACTACATGTATAAGTATCCATAAATACATTTATATCGACACATACGTATGGCATATCCATCTGCTTAATACGTTTGTATCGACATGAACGTACTTATGGGTACTTGTACATATCGTATTCGTATGTACAAATACACATATCCACCTCTAACCAGAACTTATCAGTTATAAGGTTATATTGGCATGCATCACTTGTTTACACATTCAGAAGAAGACACGACTCCTAATGATACGAGACAAGCCTACGGATGACTTACCTTTAACCAGAAACAATGACTTAGCTTACTCAGTTCTAAGGCTTGTGTGTGTATGTTCAGTTGGTATCCATTACTGTTTACCCGACCAAGTTCCCCCCCGAATGATGTCTCTCCTCTGTCCGGAGGTACAGTCTTCGTACCTGCACATCACGACATGATACCGGCAATCATATGCTCATAACAAGGTAAAAACATCTCACAAGTTAGATTAACATTATTCCATAACTGTATGAAACATTTAATCAAAACTAAATCATTTAGAAGTAACATTCAAACGAAACCATCATTTAAACAGGACTCATTAAATAACGAGATCATTCATGTTTTATTCATCATCAAGATTCAAACATTACATTCAATTGCCCTATACAATAGTAGCTATAATATCGGGATGTACTGCATATCTCTCAAAGGTTGGAAGCAAGTGTTGCTTGCAGTTTGACTTGCTTCCTCATGAGTTTCTTGCTCCTATGACAAATAGCACTGAGGTTGACAAGGTACAAGATGCTATTCCAACTGATTAGTTGCGGGAGTCACAGGAGACAATTGTGGCTAGCAGGGACATTACACAACACTATCCATGGGATCCAGGTGGAGTGGTGTGTTCCCTGTTGCGGGGATTGCTTAGGGACAAGCAATCTTTGGGAGGGCGGACTGTAATGTTCCCTTTCTAGCTCAGACATGTTGATAGGTTGCTTAGCCTATTCCTAACCTTCATAGGCTAGAGCAGATGGTTACGGGAGTCACCTTTGGCAGTGATTGAGGGTGTTTTGCCGCCAGTATTCAGTGAGAGACCAGGATTGACCTTCGTTGGACTCCGTTTGACACACTTACTATTTATAGTAAGTGGCTATTTCAAGGAGTCGAGGTTTCTATTTATATTAGAGGCACCTAGACAGTTTTCTAAGGCAGTGACGACCTTTGTTTGGGCTCTGCAATTGTTGCTTGGCACATTTGGAAGATTATTGAAGATTATTTGAAGGCAATCATTTGCAAGTTGAAGAAACGTAAATCACATTGTTTTTGAGAAGGAATTGAGTCCCAAGAGAGGCCGTACAGATTTAGGTTGGAGCCATACAGTTTTGGCTCAAGGCGTTTTCTTCCAAGGACAAGGCGTTTAGGTTTTGGGCTCAGAAATCACCATCATTTGGGGCGGCTGGGTTGAGACAACACTCAGCAACAATAAAATTGTGGGGAAACTTCATTGTCAGCTGCAAATCAATTTCAAGGGGTTTCTTCAGGCGCCTGTTCCAAGTTCATTTTATTTTCAGATTTGTATTTTCAATCAAAAAAATAAAGGGCAATTGAAATAAACTTCCTACATCAGATTTGCATCATAGGTTGTACAATTATTTTGCAAAAGATCATGGTCATTGATATTACTCATCAGCTGTTGTAATAGCCCAGATTGTGAAACAATTTAATTTCAGACCTTGTTGGGCAAGTGTTTGACAAAATTCCTCTATGCTTATGATGTTGGTTTGAAATGATAGTCATTTAAACTCTGAATTCTCAGTTTTAGTGTGATTGAATGTCATAAATATTTCATTTGTTCATACACACTGCAATGCAAACTCATTCTAAAACACAAGCAAGCATTCAAAACCAAAACCAAGTGAAAACACAAGTTCAGAAATTTATATCAGACCAATATTCAAACTCAGAATATTATAACAGCAAGAGGCAAAGTTCTGATATTTACATCAGCAGTGTGTGTGTTATTCAGTTTGAGTGACACCAGGTCTCTTACATTGCAGTTGGTACAAGTGAGAAGGATTTGTATAAATTTGTTAATCTCAAAACAGCAAATGCTCAAGCACTAGAAACAGTGGAGAGTATTGATGTACTTTGGCACAAGAGGTATAGACACCTAAATTAGCAATATTTGTTTGTACTTGGTAAAGCTAACATGGTTGACTTCCATTCATTCAAGAAATTCAAGATGTGTGCAAAAGATTTCAAATGGGAAAACAAAGTTGATACTCATTTGATATTGATAAAGCTTGATGTGACAAAGTAGTCTTGGATCTGGTACATGCTGATTTGAATGGTCCAATGAAGAGACTCCTACAGCAAAGTATCAATGAAGACACCAAATATGTCTGGTATGTGTTGATTTGAATGGTATACACAGACAATGTACTTAATTATCAACATTTGTTTGTACTTAGTAAAACCAACATGGTTGATGTACTTCTATCCATTCAAGAAAGGTGTGATGTGTGTGCAGGATGTCAAACAAGCAAACAAAGTCAATACCCATTTGATACATGATAAAACTTGGCTTGCCAAAGGAGTCTTGGATTTATTACATGCTGATCTAAATGGTCCAATGAAGACACCCACTACGTGTGGAGCAAAGCACTTCTTGTTGATAGTTGATGAGTTTTCTTTAGTTGCATCATTTAAATAGATAATACTATTGCATTTATTATTGCAGATAAAAATGCTAAGAAATAGTGAACAAGATATTAACAAAAAAATTATTCAAGAACTCATAATATAATAATTATCAGCTGCAAATGATGATATTAGAAAAATTGAACTCTGACCTTAAATGCAGATATAGATCTGCTGCAATATTCCTTCACAAAGTTGGCAATCCCCTTTTTGACTGTCAAGTACCACATCCACAAAGCTACGATCTCCTTTGTTGTTTTAAATGACTTCCAATAGACTGTCATTTCCTTTTAAAATGTTGCACCTCCTTTGTCCAACATCTATGATTACCCTTTTTAGAAGGATTTCTTAAGAGTCATAGAGGTGGTAACTAGAATGGGATAGTGTGATGGTTTAGAAAACACAATCAATAATTTTATAACTTTCAAACCACCCTTTACTCCTCCGCATCACCTTTCCATAATATTTCCACCAAATCTCCACTCCTTATTGGTTCACATGATTCCTTTGTGTTTTCCACCTTTCAACCACAAAAGGTTGTGGTTAGGTTGAACCAACTGTTGCATTGGCCTCTTCCACCTTTTTACTTAATGAAAACCCTACGCCTCTCCTTAATTGTTACAGCAACCTTCAGCACCAAAAGTAGGGTGGCTAAATAAAACAAACAAGTCCGTGTCACTTCCCCTTGCTGATTCAACCTGATAAGTCAGTCACAAAGCATTCAAAAAAATAAATTCTATCCTTTGAACGATTGTGATAATTCCTTCTCAATTAGCACAACTCCTTGTAATTGGTGTGGCCACCATGGCTGTTGATAATGGTACAACTGATCTCTTTATTGATTTTTTTTTACCAGCAAATAAACTTTATAAATTCCAATCAGATCTGGAATGATTTATTTCATAAAAATTCTAGAATTCTACAATACACTTGTAATCACTTATAGTTCTCTGTAAGCACAAATTTGACCTCTAAATGAAGCCAATAAAGAGAATCGGAAGGTTTCCATCTTCTAATTCCTAGATAATCCAGGAGAATTTTAATCCTCAAGGTAAAGCTGAACCAAAGTTCTACGACAAAGGTTTCTGGAAATTGATGAACAATAGAATTGAATTCCTTTTCCAATAATTCCCCTTTTTTTATTCTTTTCCCTCCAAATTTAATAAATTGTCTTTTTAAATAATTAATTATAAGTTGTTATTTAATTTTCCACTTTTTGACAGCTTAAATATTTAACCATTTAACTATTTAATTATTTTTTGCACAACCACCAAAGTTACTGAAAATATTAGAAAACCCAGACATGAATTCCGACCATGCCACCAGTACCTTAAGTGCATAGGAAGTCAATGTAAATGAAGATTGGCACTCTCCCAAGATGACGTACTTCTCCAAGAAGTGTGGAGTGCTCCCAAAATGCTACATATGCACACAGAAGGTACCATTAAACTTATCTTGGCTTCAAGAACTATCTACAACCATCAAACTACCTTTTCGATAAAGTTGGCACTCTCCAAGAAAGTTGGAGTTTCCAAAAGTGTTGCAATGGATGAAAAAAGGGACATTATAGGCGATGAATTGCCAAAAACAATGGAAGGCCATTCTACACAATCAAAGAATCAAATTGTGCAAGGTGATAAGCAAGCAAATTTTGCTAACTCTTAAATTATTTAAAAAGTATTTGGACCTAGAAAGAAGGGTGCCATGAAGGTGTAATTTGAGACCTTGATGCAAAATAAAACTTGGATGTTGTCTTCCCTCTATTAATAGGATAATTAGATTGGATAAAATAACTATGGTTAAATGGGTCACACCAAAGGTAGGTTTTTTCAAGTTGAATTTTGATGGCACAACTCAAGGCAGCCTTGGCCTTGCTAGTGCAAGGTTGTTTGAAGATCCCCCTAGAGATCTTTTCTCAAAGGAGGCTCCTTCTTTCTTGGTTGTAAAACTAATAACAATGTTGAAGCACTTTTGTTGCTCAAACATCAAAAATTCACATCATCTCATTGTGAATCTCTAGAAGTTGAGAGGGACTCTCAAATTTTTGTCAATGGCTACAGAAATAGGTTGATTAAGGATTGGAAGCTCAAAAGCGATGTGGAAGAATGTTTCACAATCGGGGATCTTTTTAAAAATATTGTATTCTCATTGCCATAAAGAATGTAATAAGGTGGCAGCCATGTTAGCAATGACAGTTTATCCCAGCAGCCTTTCTCACCTAAGGTCAATTTGGTTCCATCTGATTGGGAGATTGAAAAGTTTTTAAAGTCATATTCACTGCATTGTGAGCTTGGGGGTTCTTCAATGTCTAATTCCAATTGAATAAATCTTTGGGAATAGCCTCTTCCCTTTGATTTTTCTTTCATCCTCTCCAATTAAAGATGAGCTTATTAATTATCCAAGTGTGCAAAAATGGTTTGCATGTATAGTCACCTTCAATTATCGTGACTTCTCTCATGTGTGGATCTTGTCTTGCAACTTGTAGAGTGCCAATTAATCATTGGTTGGCTCCTATTTTATAGCAGCTATGGTTCGACTTTGGTTAATCACACTTTCTTTTGTGCATTGCATGTGTGCTTCAGTCTACAAATTTGGTTGACTTTGTGGTTGCAGTGTGTAGATTTAGTCATGGCAATTGCTAATTGTTGGGAATTTAATGTCTCTTTCAAGACAACTCAAACCAAAATAGTTTGTACAGTAAAACCGTTCTTCAAATTATATGGGAAAGCTCCCTGAGACCTAACTAAACCTAAAACTATAAATAGAATTTACAAGCATGCACACTCTACAAAATTTCAATGGGGGTTTGCATTAAATGTAAATATCTAAGTGACTGTTTTTGTCCCAAATGCAAGCATTGGACTATCAACAATCAAGATCTAGAATTAGATTTTTTGATTTAAAGGAGGGTAAACTAATTCAAGCATGAATGGAGGCAACTTCCTATTGGCTAAAACAAAGACGAATAATCATTTGTAAACAAAGATTTGAAGGAATAACACAAACAAATGTTGACTGCTGGCTAAATTGAAGACTACTAAATCCACATTAAGAAAAATTAAACGAGTGAACACCACACAATTTCATGAAATATACAACTAAATTGAATACAAAGCTTACAATTTAGAAGATGAACCTCATCAATACCAAGCTTCACTAGATATAATCATCTATCAGTTTAATTCATGAAACTACAAAGATGCAATCATAATTACAATAACTTCAATTGAATAATGGCTTCTATAGCATAAGAGTAACTTCGACCAACATTCATTAACTTTCATGAAAACACAATAACTTGACTTCAAATTTTGAATGACATTTTTTGTAGAATAAGTCCGACTTCAACTATCATTCATTAACTTTCCAAAAAACACAATAACTTGACTTCAAAGTTCAAATGACAAATTTTGCAGCATAAGTCTAACTTCAACTATCATTAACAAATTAGGGAGCTTTTAAGGATTTAAAATAATTATATAATATTCCCAAAAGGACCACTTTAATGTTAATGATGACAGCTGCCAAATCTGTTATTCTGAAAAAATATAAACTTTTGGCATTTTCTAAAATCTGAAGCAATTATGACTTCAAAAACTTTGTTGAATCCTTTGAGATACGGTGAACTCTTTCCAAAAGCCTATGAAATTCATTGAAACTTCATGAACATAAAACTGACAAAAACCTTGCCAATTCCAACTTGACCTAAAATTGGAAGCTTGACTATGATGAATGAATTAACACTCTGTCATGCTTGATATATCAATCTTTATGAATTTGTAACCTTTTGATAAAATACTGTGGTGATTTGGAGCACATAGAAGATAGCATATGAACTTGTCTTAGGGTTTTGATGAAGTTTGCAGCATGAACATCTTTTCGGATCCATGACTAAAACATGTATTTCCTGCTACAATAAGTTGAACTTCCCTCTACAAATATGTCATTGTTATCCCTCTACAAATATGTCACCTTCTTCTGGATGGCTAAGAATTATTTTGGGAATTCTTGGTTTTCAGGTCTGATCAATTCGCTTGCTTGGACAACAAAGACAACTGCTGAGAAAAGACGAGGAGGATTTGAAAGGAACCCTGCTAAAGACTTCAAAGCTTGACAACTGCCCTGTTGGTGTGGTTTCATCATCCACGAACCTGGGAATAAAATGTCCAAAGACACTCTATCCTCTCTTAAGAAAAACCACCGCGTATGCTAAGATTGCGAGAAGATCATATGGTGATTCCAAGGTTTCTTTTGTCGGGTCTCGACGTGTGGATAAGCTCAATGGCTGTTGTGATATGCTGGTAATAAACAAGGGGACTTACGTAAGAAAATCTTCACAAGTTTAGGACTTAGGGAATTTATCATTAAAGGCTCTCAATTAGGACTTTCAATGGATCTCAAAAAAATGGCAAAAGGATAGGGTTTAGGAGAATCTAGTCTATGCCTAAGAACTCAAGAGACAATAAGGATTCGGTGAAGGGAATAAACCACACTTTGTTTCGCCTCCTGCAGGACAACATACGCAAAATGGGTGCAATCTTCAAGGGTTGTGGGAATAATTTTCAAACCTCGAATGAGGCTGAAGTTAAGTTTCCACAATTAAGAGCTCAGGCTAACTTTACGCATCGAATGCAAATCATCCATTCGAAGAAAGTATGAGCTACACTTCACCATTGAATCAATACGATCAATCTCTCATTCAATTAACCAACTTTCAAAACAAATTCTACTTAATCTAACTTTAACTTTAATCTATGGCGGAAGATGATATGCAACCTCGCTTACTATTTGATAATAAGAAGTTATTCAAGGCAAATCATGCTCAAGAGCTTTTATTATTCAAAACAGTCTCAATGCAACAATCTCATATCCTATCTCCACACATTACAAATGAGGGGGCGAGCTCAATTTATAGGCTCCCCAATTACAATTCAATGGCCAAGATTGATTTCAAATCAACGGCCAAGATTGATTTCAAATCAACGGCCGAGATTACAAAATAAAACCCTAATTAGGGTTTGTCACTTTCGACCAATGAGAAAATTTCATTTGAGGACACTTGTCCCTTTTGCTAAATATAAATCAACAATAAAATAGAAAGTTGTTGCATGTTGATTTGGAACAGTTTGATTGGTTGGAAGATGGCGAGGCGCCACCTGGCGTCTTTGGATGCCTTCCTTGGTTGCTTCGTTTTCTTCCACATGCTTGCCTTAGAATATTTTCCTTGCCGATGACTTTGTCCGTTGTGCTTGTTCCTTCCTAGCTTTGATCTTGGATTCCTTTTGAGACTTTGATTTCTTCTTCTTGCCTGTACTGGAATCTTTGAGGTCTAGAAGTCTCCCCTTGGAGCAGGTGTTTGGACTTGAAGTTGGTTGCTTTGAACTTCCTCCTGCTTGAACTGGATTGATGTTATTACTTTGGATTTCCTCTTTGAATTCTCCAATTTGTTATTATTAGAAATTGATACAAAGTAATAGGCTTTGTTTGGAACCTCTTATTGCCACCATCGATTCTAATTGGAAGCTTGTCTTTAATTCTTGATGAAATCCTTCAGATATGCGG